>CAUYLG010025816.1:0-221742 GCA_963573385.1 Cacajao melanocephalus | reverse complement strand
ATACTTTGCATTTATTTTTGTCAGTAAACGAAAGATGATAATAAAGTAAATTTTTAAATAAGGTTACTTAAAATTTCTTTCTGGTGAAATATTTTTTTTTTTTTTTTTTTTTTTGTCAGAAAGAGATGGAGTCTCTTTCTGTTACCCAGGCTGGAGTTATTTCTGGTGAAATCTTTTTTTTTTTTTTCAGAAAGAGTTGGAGTCTCTTTCTGTTACCCAGGCTGGAGTGCAATGGCACGACCTCAGCTCACTGCAACCCCCGCCTCCTGGCTTCAACGATTCTCATGCCTCAGCATCCCAAGTAGCTGAGATTACAGGTGCCCGCCACCACACCCGGCTAATTTTTGTATTTTTAGTAGAGATGGTATTTCACCATGTTGACCAGACTGGTCTCTAACTCCGGACCTCAAGTGATTCGCTCACCTCTGCCTCCCAAAGTGAAGGGATTACAGGCTTGAGCCACAGTACCAAGCCCTGCTGAATTATTTAATAGTAACTTGTCACATTGTTAGTTGCCCATTGACATATCAAGGTATTTCAGACTAAGTCCCTTGCTTTTGGGTTTATTAGCTGTTCTACGTTAATCTTCCTCTTCCTTGCTCTCTTTAACATTATACCTTCCCCATTAATACCTAACTCTAAGTGTTTTTTATTTCAGGATGCTTTGGTGTAGATTAATTTGCCTGCAAAGATACAGCAGAGACAGATGCTGCTGTGACTTCTGAGTTCTCACTTTAAAGAACAGTGAAATAAAAGGTTAACAAGGTGCAAACAGACAAGCTGTGTCATTGGTCTTAGAATTCATCTGCTGCTACAGTTTATAATAGAGTCATAAAGTCAAATGTGCAATTTGTCATTGATGTCTGCTTGGTGATTTACTCTGGTAATAAAACAATTAAATTAGCTATATTCACCCTGCTCTGATTGCTTGTTGATTATCATCTAATTCAAATTTAAACTTACTAATTCATCTACAGAAAAGGGTAACAAAAATACAGCGTAACTTATGGGTTAAAACAATTACACAATATAAACTCTTCCATAAAGGGAGCAATTGATAAAGAATGCAGTATAATGTTGTGGTGAAGAGCTAGGACTGAGTTCACAATGAGTCTGGTATGGTGACCTTGGGAGTTTTATATCATTTCTTCAAGGCTGTTTCCTTCTCTGTAAAATGGGATTAAAACAGCATCTATTTCATAGAATTATTAAGATAATATGTAACGAATATCAACAATTCTTAACAGAGGAGGTGGTGCATAGTATTAAATATAATGTGTCCGATGACGATGATGATGATGAAGGTGGAGATAGTGATGAGGTGGTGAAATTGATACAGTGATAGACATTATTCATTGTGTGGATAACTTTCCTAATTAGCTATTAGTGTGAAGGCTTGGAAACTACAGATTTTGATTAACTTGAAGTTGGGATCTTTATATATATATATATATACATATTCCCTAGAATTAGCACATTTGTGGCTGGTAGAAAGAACATATTCAAAGACTTCTGAATGAATTTTGAGGTCAGAAACTATCTATTCATCTTTGTTTTCCCCTGTCCCTCACCAATGTACAGGACAGTATCTTACTTGGAATTACACAAAAATATCCTAAAACTCTGAAAACTTTTCATCATTTGTCTTCTTAAGAAATTCCAAATATTATCTTTCTTCTATATAAAAATAACACAAAGAAATATTATATATCTATGATACATCTTAATACGATATAATTTGACATAATTTTAAATACTATTGTTTAAAAGCTTCATTTCTCCATCTATTTGTTTTTATTCTGGTACGCTTCTTAGTGTGTCAAAGTAATTCAAAGTAATGTATCTCATCTGGCCCAGAGGTCATAGTTAAGGGTGGATATGTGGGAGACAAATGTCTTATTCAACATTCAAAATAGGATTGCATGTGTTATTTATTCCCTTAGTCTATGTGGAGTCTATAGGTTGTTTTACCAATCAATCATATGTAAGATATGAAACTGCTGTTCCATGGGTTTACACAGTGACTGTAATGCTGAGTTTAGTAATTTTTAAACAAATAGCAAATGTCTTAAAATCCTTGTCTGAAGATCCAGATCTTTGCTGGCAGGGGAAAATTGCATTCTATTTCCTTGGGCACGAAGCCATAAACAGGAGTACTTTGAAGTAGAAACAGTCAAATAAAAAGTCTCCTGGATGGAAGTTCTCCTTGGGCTCGTCTCCAAGCTACACAAAAGCCTAAGAACTGTAATAAAAAGAGCTTCTCTCTTCTTTCTTTATTTTTATGTATGTATAGTATGTATTTATTTTTCAGACAAGGTCTCACTCTGTCATCCAGGCTAGAATACAATGGCATGATCTTGGCTTGCTGCAACCTCCATTGCCCAGGCTCAAGCCATCCTCCTTCCTCAGCCTCCCAAACAGCTGGGCCTACAGGTGGGCACCACCACACCAGGCTACTTTTTGTATTTTATTATCGAGATGGCGTTTCTCTGTGTTGCCCAGGCTGGTCTCAAACTCCTGGGCTCAAGCAATCTGCCTGTGGCTTCCCAAAATGCTAGGATTACTGATGTGAGTTACTGCGCTTGGCCCTCTTTCCTTTTTTATCTGATTTCTGGCCTCCTCAACTGAAAAATTATATTTATATATTGTGGATATCTCAACAGACAAGGGAAAAACTCAAATTGTGTAAAAATTAGAAAAAATGTGAAAAAATACATATTACCAATATAGACTAGTGATTAACTTTATTTTGTGAAATAATGTTTGCTGTGAATGGAATAGAACAATGCATTAAGAATAATGAAAGTTTTATTTATTAAATTTTAGATAATCTCTGTGAAATGTGTAGCTCAATATATGCAAATAAATTTGGGAAATCTGCTTGCTTTCTATTACCGTATACTGTGGTTTGGAAACTTCTAAGATTAGGTTGTTAAAGGAGAGTGCACAAAACTGCTGATTCATTGCTTTTCTAATAATAAACTGTGACGAGTAACTATAAATGATTATCAGGGAAGAGAGTGAGGAATAGCTATAATGAACACAGAGAGGGTACATTTCCAAAATAGCATGTGCCATATGTACGCACAAAACCAATTATGCAAGTAATGTACACATTATTCATGCCATGTTTTGCAAATCAGCAAACCTTTTAAACCTCCTTCTAATGAAAAGTTTGCTGATTGTTGCCCAGGGAAAATCAAGGAGAATTTCAGTAGTACTTTCTCGAGAAATTTACAGCTGTTTCACTATCTCTCTCTCTTCTCTGTCTTGTGCTCTGGTTCTAGGTCTCTTTAATCATCAAGAATAAATACTTGCAAAAAATACATTTAGAAAACTTTTGGTCCACTGTTTGGAACTCACATCAGTCATCTAGTGTGTTCGATAGAACAGTCTTTTGTGGTTCTGGCAATATGGATCTAGCTTATCAGTCTTTTAGAAAGAAGAGGAAAGAAAGATATGTGCATTTTTCTCCTATGAGTTAGTTCTCCTCACTGTTTTCACCTATTTCTTTAACTGTGTCAGTTCTTCTACAAATTGCAAAGGTGCTTCTTATAATTTTATATTTTGAGATACATAAAACAAGGCTGCATAGTTTGTGGACTGAATTTAAATTTTAGCTGCTTCACTTTCTAGCTAGAAAACTAAAGTACAAGCTAAACAGAGTGTACTTCTTTTATCCTATAATTTGCCACAATTCATACTCTTCTATCAAGACATTTATTATTCTTTTTGTTGATAATCATCTGACAAATATGTTTTGCAAACTAAACCTCCAACAAGGTTATAACATTAATGACCATATCCCTGGTAAAACACTGTAACTCTTAGGAACTTACTGCGTGTTGGATAAGTGAATAATCTGAGAGCAACTTGGGATGATAAGTCAAAGTACTCAGCACAGATCTTGGAATATAGTAACAATAAATGATAGTTGACTTTATGTCTTAATGACAATTTATTATTAAGCTTTCCTTTCCCAGTATCACATCCTTTTTCTTCTACTAAGTAGTCACATAATTCTTACACATTAACTTCAATTTCTGGTTCAGTTGTTAGCTCATTTTGCCATACTAGTAAAATGTAACCCACACCTGATGGCTGAAATGACCTCTAAGGAATTCAGTGAGTTCACTTGCTTCCATCATTCTAATAACTATTACTACACTACTTTCCTCTCCTTGTTTTACTCAATCTTGTGTACTTCACAAAGCCTTTGTTTCTTCATCATCACCACTTCTCAACAAAAATCACCAATATATTAATTCATGATTGGTTTTTATCTGTTTACAGCTGACGTTTAACTTCTCAAAAAGTTTTGTATTTGAATAATATTTTTGGCAGTACTTTTTAAAGATAGTGACTAATAACTCTTTTTTGAATTAAATTAATTAAAATTATTAGAAATATCAACTACATTATTTCAACAAGTAAGAATGACCAAATAATTAGACCACTGACAACAAATTAATTCAGTACTATTAGAATCAGAAATTACATTAAACAGAATCGCAAAACAGTCTGACTGCTGAAAATCACAAATGATGTTTCACCAAGAGAGAAAATTGACTTGGGATTTATTTCACAGATTATTGCAAGAATGTATGATTTAAAATGATTTTAATAACACATGGTCATGTCCAAAATAGTTCCAGATTATCTACTGTTATTCTGTCAACCAATGTCTTACATAAAACTACACAGTATATTTTCCTTCACAACTTAAAGAGGGCAGCCTCTGACTCA
Organism: Cacajao melanocephalus; assembly: GCA_963573385.1. Taxonomy (NCBI): domain Eukaryota; kingdom Metazoa; phylum Chordata; class Mammalia; order Primates; family Pitheciidae; genus Cacajao; species Cacajao melanocephalus. The sequence continues at coordinate 216,996 of CAUYLG010025816.1, read as the reverse complement.
AATTTAATTGGGTGGCCAAATTCATTTAAAATATAGATTTTTATCTTTTTGAAGGTTAAATCTGAAAAAGTGCATAAATATATTAATTTATAAGGCAAGATGATGTTTTCTAAATATTTAAATTTATAATTTAGAAGGGATGTTTACACACATTAAAAAAGCTTGCATTAATCTCAGGACTTTGGGAGGCCAAGGCAAGAGAATTCTTTAAGGATAGGATTTTGAGATCAGCCTGAGCAACATGGTGAGACTACAATTTTTATGAACGAAGTTTCTCTTTTCTCTCTCTCTTTCTTTCTTTTCTTTCTTTCTTTCTTTCTTCTTTCTTTCCTTCCTTCCTTCTTTCCTCTTTCTTTCTTTCACTCTTTCTCTTTCTTTCCTTCCTTCCTTCCCTCCTTCCCTCCTTTCCTCCCTCCCTCCCCCCTTCCTTCCTTCCTTCCTTCCTTTTTTACTCTTTCTCTCTTTTCTTTTCTTCTTTCCTGGTGTGGTGGCATGTACTGGTACTCCTAGCTACACAGAGGGCTGAGGTGGAAGTTCCAAGCTGTGGTAAGTTATAATCACACTACTGCACTCCAGCCTGGGCAACAGAGTAAGACACAGTCTCTTGTATCGAATAATAATAATATATTATTTAAAAAAAAAAAAGCCTGCAAAAATGCCAGGGAAATTAAAAGGAGGGCTGGAGCAAAATGGCGGTGGAATAGAAGGCTCCCTATGCCCTGCCCTGCCAAAGGACACCAATTTAATGACTATTTACACAATAAAGCACCTCTGTAAGAACCAAAAATAAGGTGAGTACTCACAGTACTTGGTTTTAACTTCATATCACTGAAAAAGGCACTGAACAGATAGAACAAACAGTCTTGACTCACCGATGCCACACCTCTCCAATCCCTGGGCAATGGAAGCATGGTGCAGAGAGTACTTTTGTGCTCTACGAGAGGGAGGGAGAGCCAGTAATTGTCGGCACTGAACTCAGTGCTGCCCTTGTTACAGAAGAAAGCAAAACTAGACCAAACTCCTCTGATGCCTGCCTTGGAAGGAAGCATTCAAACCAGCCCTAGTGAGAAGGGAGTTACAGATTATGACAGTCAGAACTTGAATTCCCACAAGCCTTGCCACTACAAGCTAAAGGGCCCTGGGGTCCCAGATCACCTTGAAAGGCACTTAGGTCACAAGAACTGAAACACCTAGGTGAGTCTTAGTGCTGAACTGGACCCAGAGCCAGTGGAGTTGGTGGGTAGAGGGATATGACCTACTGAGACACCAGCTAGATGGCTAAGGGAGTGTTTGCATCAGCCCTCTCCTAACCCCAGGCTACACAGCTCATGGCTGTGAAAGAGATTCCTTCCTTCCCCTTCAGGAGAGGAGACAGAAGAGTGGGGAGGACTTTGCCTGGCATCTTAAATACCAGCTCAGCCACAGCTGGATGGGGCACTAGTCAGAGTCGTGAGGCTCCTTTTCCAGGCCCTAGCTCCCAGATGATATTTCTAGCCACACCCTGGGTCAGAAGGGAACCTGCTGATTTGAATGGAAGGACTAGGCCTGTCAGGATTCATCAGTTTCTAACTGAAGAGCCCTTGGGCCCTGAATAACCAGCAGCAATAATCAGATACTATGTTCAGGGCTTTTCATGAGACTCTGAGACTTGCTGGCTTCAGGTGACAGTCAGCACATTCCCAGACGTGGTGGCTATGGGGCAAAATACTTCTGCTTGAGAAAATCAGAGGGAAAAGTAAAGGGGACTTTGTCTTTCATGTTAGGTACTAGCTTGGCCACAGGGGGATAAAGCATCAGACAGGCTCTTGGGGTTCCCAATTCTAGGATATGGCTCTTGGATGGCATTTTTGGACCTATCCTGGGCCAGAGGTGAGCCTACTTCCCTGAAGGGTGAGTCCCAGGCCAGGGAGCATTTACCTCAAGCTGAATAAAGAGCCCTTGGGCCTTAAGAGAACATGTGCAGTACTCTGGCAGTACTCCCGATGGGTCTGAGGTGGCAATGGTCACAGTATGAAGCTCCTCTGCCTTTGAAAATGGGAGAGAAGAGTGGAAAAAACTGTGTCTTGTGATTTAAATGCCAGCTCAGCTGCGGTACCACAGAACACCAGGTAAACTTCTAACGTTCTTGACTATAGTCCCTGGCTCCCAGACAGCACCTCTGAACCAGCCCAGGGCCTGAGGGAACTCACTTTTTAAAGGGGAGGACACAGGACTGACTGGCTCTGCCACCCACTGATTGTAGAGCCGCAGGGCTTTGAAGGAACACAGCCAGTAGTCAGGGAGTGGTTGCCGCAGGCCTTGGGTGAGACCTAGTACTGCCCTGGCTTAAGATCTGAACCAGTGCAGTCCTAGGAGCAGTAGCCACAGGGTTACTTGTGTCACTCCACCCCCCAGCTCCAGGGGGCTCAGAGCAAAGAGAGAGAGAGAGAGAGAGACTCTGTTTGGGAGAAAGTATGGGAAAAGAACAAGAATCTGTGTCTGGTAATCCAGAGAATTCTTCTGGTTCTTATCCAAGACCATCATGTTGGTACCTCTATGAGTCTATAAGAATCACAGCACTATTGGGCTTCCGGTACCCTTTCAAGCAGATACAGATTAGATAACAACTCCCAAGTCCTTTTGAATATCTGGTAAGCCTTCCCAGGAAGGATGGATGCAAACAAGCCCAGACTGTGAATACTATAATACATATCTAACTCTCCAATGCCTAGAAGCAGGCAAACATCTAGAGGTATCAAGACAATCCGGGAAAACATAACCTCACCAAATGAACTAAACAAAGGACTAGGGAGCAATCCTAGAGAAACAGAGATATGGGAGCTTCCACAAAGAGAATTCTAAATAGCTGTGTTGAGAAAACTCAGATCAATTCAAGATAACACAGAGAAGGAATTAAAAATTATATCAGATAAATTTAACAAAAAGATTGAAATGATTTTTAAAATTCAAGCAGAAATTCTGTAGTTGAAAAAGGCGATTGGCATACTGGAGAACGTATCAGAGTCCTTTAATAGCAGAAGTGATCAAGCAGAAGAAAGAATTAGTGAACTTGAAGACAGATTATTTGAAAATACACAGAGGAGAGACAAGAATAAATAACTAAAACAATGAAGCACACCTATAGGATCTAGAAAATAGTCTCAAAAAGGAAAACCTAGGAGTTACTGTCTTCAAAGAAGAGGTAGAAAAAGAGATAGGGATAGAATGTTATTCAAAGGGATATTAACTTCCTAAATCTAGAGATATCAAGAGTCGAGTACAAGGTTATAGAACACCAAGCATATTTAACTCAAAGAAGGCTACCTCAAGAAATTTAATAATTAAAATCCCGAAGGTGAAGAATAAAGAAAGGATCCTAAAAGCAACAAGAGAAAAGAAAATAAATGACAGACAATGGAGCTCCAATATAGCTGGTAGCAGACTTTTCAGTGGAAACCTTACAGGTGAGGAGAGAGTAGCATGACATACTTAAAGTGCTGAAGGGGAAAAAAAAAAAGGACTTTTACCCTAGAATAGTATATTCGGTGAAATTATCATTCAAACATGAGGGAGACGTAAAGGCTTTCCTAGACAAACAAGAGCCAAGGAATATCATCAGCACCAGACCTGTCCTATAAGAAATGCTAAAGGGAGTAATTTAATATGAAAGAAAATAACATTAATGAGAAATAAGAAATCATCTGAAGTTACAGAACTCACTGGTCATAGTAAGTACCCCCAAAAAACACGGAACACTGTAACATTGTAACTGTGGCATATAAATGACTCTTCTCTAAACTGCAAAGATTAAATAATAAACCAATTAAAAAAAAAAACTAGGACAACTTTTCATGACATAATACAAGAAGATGTAAATAGTAACAACAAAAAGTAAAAAACACAAGGATGAAGTGAAGGCATACAGTCTTTACTAGCCTTGTTTTAGCTTGTTTGTTTATGCAAATAGTGTTACGTTGTTATTAACTTAAATAATGGGTTATAAGATAGTATCTGAAAGCCTTGTGGTAATCTTAAACCAAAAAAACACATAATGGACACAGAAAAGAAAAAATAAAAAGCAAGAAACTAAGTCATATCACCAAAGAAAATCACCATCACTGAAAGAAATACAGAAAACAATAAATAAAGAAAGAGAAGACCATGAAACAACTAGAAAACAAATAAAATTGTAGGAATAGGTCCTTACCTACCTATAAAAAATAACATTGAGTATAAATTGACTAAATTTTTCTATGAAAAGCTGTATAAAGTAAAATAAAACCACTGATCTGTTGCCTATAAGAAATAAACTTTACTTATAAATACACACATAGACTGAAAATAAACGGATGGAAAAAGATAGTCCATGACAATAGAAACAAAAAAAGAGCAGAAACAGTTATATTAATGTAACACAAAATAGATTTCAAGACAAATAATATAAGAAGAGACTAAGAAGGTCACTATATAATGATTAAGGGATCAATTCATCAAGAGGATATAAAAATTTTAAATATAGATCCACCCAATACTGGAGTACCCAAATATATAAACCCAATATTTTTAGAGCTAAACAGAGAGATGGACACTAATACAATGATAGCTGGAGACTTAAACACCCCATTTTTAGCATCGGACAGATCTTCTAGACAAAAAATCAACCGAGAGACATCAGACTTAATCTAGACTATAGACCAAATGGATGTAATAGATATTTACAGAACTTTTCATCCAACAGCTGCAGAATACACATTATTCTCCTCAGCACATGGATCACTGTCAAGGACAGACAATATGTTAAGTTCCAAAACAGGTCTTGAAGCATTCAAAAAAACTAAAATAATATTATGGATCCTCTCTAACCACTATGGAATAAAACTAGAAATCATTAATGAGGAATTTTGAAAACTATACAAATATATGGAAATTAAACAATATGATCCTGAATGACCAGTGAGACCATCAAGAAATTAAAGAGAACAGTGAAAAATGTTTTGAAAAAAATGATAATGGAAACCAAACATAAAAATGCCTGTGGGATACAGCAGAAAAAGAACTAAGAGGTAATTTAAAAGGGATAATTGCCTACATCAAAAAGGATAAAAACTTCAAATAACAGTCTCCGAATGCATCTTAAAGTATTAGATAAGGAAGAGCAAACCAAACCTAAAATTAGTAGAAGAAACAAAAATGATACAATGAGAACAGAAATAAATGAAAATAATACAAAAGATCAATGAAACAAAAAGTTGCTTTATCAAAAGTTAAGCAAAATAGACAAACATTTAGTCAAACTAAGACAGAAAAAAAATGAGAAGAATAAATAAAATCAGTGATGAATCAGGAGACATGACAGTTGATACCACAGAAGTTCAAAGGATCGCTAGTGGCTACTATGAGCAACTATATGCCAATAAATTAAAATATCTAGAAGAAATGGGCAAATTCCTTGCCATATACAATCTACCAAGATTGAACTAGGAAGAAATTCCAAACCTGAACAGGCTCACAAGAAGTAACAAGATCAAAGCTATAAGAAAGACTCCTAGTAAAGAAAAGCTCAAAATCCAATGGCTTCATTGCTGAATTCTGCCAAACATTTAAAGAACTAATACCAATCCTACTCAAACTATTCCAAAAAGTGGAGGAGGAAGGAATACTTCAAAAGTATTCTACGATGTCAGTATTATCCTGATACCACAATCAGACAAAAACAAATTTAAAAACAATAACAACAAAACTATAGGTCAATATCCTTGATGAATATTGATGCAAAACCCTCAACAAAATCTTAGTAAACCGAATTCAACAATACCTTAAAGAGATTATGCATTACAAGTGGAATTTATCCCTGGGATGCAAATATAGTTCAACATATGCAAATTAATCAACGTAATACATCAAATCAACAGCATGTAGGACAAAAACAATATGATCATTTTAAGTGATGCTGTAAAAAGTTTTTTAAAAATTCAATATCCTTTGATGTTAAAAACCCTCAAAAAACTGGGGATAGAAGGAACCCACCTTAACATAATAAAAGTCACATAGGACAGAATTACAGCTAGTATCACACTGTGTGGGGAAATACTAAAATCCTTTCTTCTAAAAAGTAAAATATGACAATGATCCTCACTCTCATCACCATTATTCACCACAGTACTGGACATCCTAGTTAGAGTAACCAGACAAAAGAAAATGTAAAGAGCATCCAAATTCAAAAGAAAGAAATCAAATTACCCTTGTGTGTAGAAAATATAATCTTATACTTGAAAAAACCTACAGACACCACCAAAAATCTATTAGAACTCATAAACAAATTCAGTAAAGTGGCAGGATACAAAATCATTATACAAAAATCAGTAGCATTTCTATATGCTAACAGTAAAAAATCTAAACAAAATAAAAAAGTAGTCCCATTTTCAATAGCCACAAATAAAGTTAAATACTTAGGAATTAAGTAAACCAAAAAAGGGAAAAGGTCTATAATGAAAATTATAAAACACTGATGAAAGTAACTGAAAAGGACACCCCACAATCAAAATATACCTCATGTTCGTGGATTAGAAGAATCAATATTGTTAAAACATCCATATTATCCACAGCAATCTAGAATTTAATGCAATGTCTACTGAAACACCAATGACATTATTCACAGAAATGTTTTAAAAGTCTAAAATTTACATGGAACCACAAAAGGAAAGAACAACAAAAGATAATCTAAGCAAAAAGAATGAAACTGGATGAATCACATTACCTGACTTCAAATTATACTACAGAGCTATCGTAACCAAAATAGTATGATATTGTACTGGCATAAAACAGACACACAGAACAATGAAACAAAATAGAGAATCTATGAACAAATCCACATACCTACAGTGAACTCATTTCCAATAAAGGTGTCAAGTACATATACTGGGGAAAATATAGTGTCTTCAATAAATGGTGCTGAGAAACTACATAGCTATATGCAGAAGAATGAAACTAGACCCCTATCTCTGACCATATACAAAATTCAAATCCAAATGGATTAAAAACTACAAGAAGATATTAGGGAAACTCTCCAGGTCATCAGCCTGGGCAAAGATTTCTCGAGTAATACCCCAAAAACACAGGCGACCAAAGCAAAAGTATACAAATGGGATCATATCAAGTTAAAAAGCTTCCACACAGCAAAGGGAACAATCAACAAAGTAAGCACACAACCCACAGAATGGGAGACGATTTGCAAACTACCGGTCTCACAAAGGATTAATAACCAGAGCATATAAGGAGCTCAAACAACTCTATAGGAAAAAAAATCTAATAATCTAATTTTAAAACGGGCAAAAAATTTGAATATACATTTCTCAAAAAAATACATAAAAATGGCACACCAACTTATGAAAATGTGTTCCACACCACTGATCATTAGAGAAATGCAAATCAAACTACAATCAGATATCATCTCACCCCAGTTAAAATGACTTATATCCAAAAGACAGGCAATAACAAATGATGGTAAGGATATGGAGAAAAGGGAACCCTTGAATACTGTTGGTGAGAATGTAAATAGTACAACCACTGTGGAGAACAGTTCAGATGGTCCTCAAAAAACTAAAAATACAGCTCCATATGATCCAGCAATTCCACTGCTGGGAGTATACCCCCCATAACAGAAATCAGTATATGGATGAGATATCTGCACTCCCATGTGTGTTGCAACTCTGTTCACAATAGCCAAGATTTGGAAGCAACCTAAGTGTCCATCAACAGATTACTGGATACAGGAAATGCAGTACTCCTACACAATGAAGTACTATTCCGCCATTAAAAAAAAAAATGCAATCCTGTCATTTGACAAGCAACAACATAAATGGAACTGGAGTTCATTATGTTAAGTAAAATACCAGGCACAGAAAGACAAACATTACATGTTCTTACTTATTTTTGGGATTTAAATCAAAACAATTGAACCCTTGGAGATAGAGAGTAGAAGATTGGTAAGCAGAGGCTTAGAAGGGTAGTGGGAGGTGGGTGGGGTGGGAGGAAAGTGGGGATGGTTAACGGGTACAAAAATATAGTTAAAACAAATGTATAAGGCCTAGTATTTGATAGTACAACAAGGTAACTATAGTTGATAATTATTGATACATTTTAAAATTACTAAAAGTATAATTGTATTGTTAGTAACATGAAGAATAAATGCTTGAGAAGATAGATACTCCATTTTCCATGATGCGATTATTACACACTGCATGTCTGTATCAAATATCGCATGTACTCCATAAAGGTATCCACCTTCTATGTACCCACAAAAGTTAAAAATAAAAAATTATAGAAAAAAGCCAAATAAATTAAAAAATAAAAATAAACAGAGCTCACAATATAAAATATCTGGCAAAATCAAAAGCTTTTTATGATTACACAACTAGAAAAAACCAAAGTGGTATCTTCAAAAAATGTGTATATGAGCAAGAATATTTTTTGTATATTTTGTTGTTATTGGGCATATAAAGTTAATTTAAGAGAAAAATATTTCCAACTGTTCCACCAACACTTAATTTTAAAAAAGCCATTTACCTTATATACCTTTGCATATATAACTACGAAGAATTAGATTAGAACAGATGATTTTTGGTGGGTGGTGAAACTATCCTCTGTATAATACTGTAATGATGAATACAAAATATTAAGCATTTGCTAAAATGCAAAGAATTTACAGCATAAAGAGTAAATCTTAATGTATGCAAATCCAATAATTCATTCAGGAGGCTGGAATGCAGAATAAGACAGAAGAATGCAAATATATTACAAATGTATTGAACAAATTTAATAGAAGAGTTGAGAAAAATGGGGTTGACCCTAAGTCACTTTTGAAAGCAAGGAATCTGTAAGGCTAAAGGCAAAACACAAGACAAAACAAAAAACCACTCTATAATCTAATTGATAAAGTTAGTTCCAAAGGGGGTAAGGGTTAACAATTCTGAAATGGCTATCCGTGTATAACAGACATTAAGCAATAAAGTCAACGGCTGGCTGATCATTGGAGTCAGGTCTAACTGCTGGAATGGGAGGTTGTAGAATAAAAATGTGATAACAGATCAGACTGGGAATCATCACTGTGAACTCATGTTTAGCTGAACACAGATACAGATGTTAAATATAGCAATATTTGTAGACGTGTATATACACACAGTAGTATACACTCATATATTTCCTTGTTCTTTCAACTAAGAGGCCATAAAAGCAACAATATTCCTTAGAAGTGAGCAAACTTCATTCCCAGATCTAGGTTTCTAACAAAAGTAGCCAGGGATCTAGGTTTCTGATAAAAGTAGCCAGGGATCCTTGGAGAAATGGTTGATTTTAGGACTGGGGAAAGAAATATGTAAAATGAGCCTGACACATCTTATAATGTCAGAAAGAAAAGGAAGTACTCTATAAACAAACAAACATGAGAGTATTTCTAAAAAGCACAGGGTTTTTCTGAAAGAGCTCTTAATGATTAAAGTGGAGAAATTTAAGCGACAAAGTAATATTCAACTATAATCAAAAGCTTAAAATGAATATCCAACTAGGTAGAAGCTGGACCCCTTCCTTACACCATATACAAAAATCAACTTGAGATGGATTAAAGACTTAAATGTAAAATCCCAAAGTATAAAAACTCTGCAGACAATCTAAGTAGTACCATTCTAGACATAGAAATGGGCAAAGCTATCATGAGAAACACACCAAAAGCAATGGCAAAAAAAGTACAAATTGACAAAAGGGATCTAATTAAACTAAAGAGCTTCTGCACAGCAAAAGAAACTATAAGCAGAATAAACAATCTACAGAATGGGAGAAAATTTTTACAAACTATCCATCCAACGGAAGTCTAGTGTTCGGCATCTATAAGGAAATTAAACAAATTTACAAGAAAACAAACAAACAATGCCATTGAAAAATGGGTAAAGGACATGAACAGGGCTTTCTCAAAATAGGACCAACAATCATATAAAAAAAGCTCTATATCACCAATCATTAAAGAAATGCAAATCAAAACCACAATGAGAGACCGTCTCACACTGATCACAATGGCTATTACTAAAAAGTCAAAAATCACAGACTCTGGTGAGGTTGTGGAGAAAAAGAGATGCCTATACTCTGTTGGTGGGAGTGTAAATTAGTTTAACCATTATGGAAGACAGTGAGGTGATTACTTAAGACTTAAACACAGGGATAGCATTCTACCCAGCAATCCCATTATGAGGTGTATGCCCAAAGGAATATAAATCATTCTATTATAAAGACATATTCATGTGCATATTCATTGCAGCACTATTCACAATATCAAAGACATAGAATAAACCTAAATGCCCATTAATGTTAGACTTGATAAAGACAATGTTGTATATCTACACAATGGAATACTATGAAGCCGTAAAAAAGAATGAGATTGTGTCCTTCATAGGGACATGGATGGAGATGGAGACCATTATTCTTAGCAAACTAACACTGGAACAAAAAAACAAATACTACATGTTAGCACTTAGAAGTGGGAGCTAAATAATGAGAATACATGGACACATAGAGGGGAAATACACAAAGTGATACCTACCAGAGGATGGAGGGTGGGAAAAGGGAGAGGATAAGGAAAAATAACCATGGGTGTTAGACTACAAAAAAAAATGACAAAAGTTTACCCATGTAACAAACCTGGACTTGTACCCCTGAACTTAAAATAAAAGTCTTAAAATGGGCAAGAAAACATAATTTTGGAAAAAAAGAAAATTATATAATAGTTTCTCATAACCCATTAAAAAGCTAGCATATAAGTTGATTCTGGAATGAAAGAGAGATGAATTTATTCTATAATTTTAAGCTAGTGTTTATTTTACAGTTTGGAGGGTGACAATTTTAATGTGAATTGGGGGTAATTCCTTTGTTTGTTGTAATGTTACAGAGACACATTTAATCTTTATAATAACATCATTTTTACATTTCTTTTCCAAAGTATTTTGTAGAGAAATTGTGGAAAACAAACATAACATAAAATATTTCTAACCAAATTTTCCCTTGCTGGCTGTTGACTTTAATTTTGTTCAGCCAAAAATATACACAAGTTGATATTCAGTAATACCAAATTGACTACAATTTCCCTTTCTCCAGAGGAATATGTTTCATTATCCACTTACACCCATCATTTGTGAATAAAGAGGCTATTTCATATAATGGCAAAAATATAGAAGGCATGAAACTTCCCAAATGTAATTTCAGCTAATTAAAGACTCGTTAAGAAAGAAATAGAAATGAGAATTTGCCTGAGAACTTGCTTAAGTAATTTTAATTTTTAATCATTTTATTCTCTCACTAATTAAACAGTTTGATGTGTACCTGTAGGCTATTTACCTAGTTTTCTGCATTTTATCTTACAATTTAGTGTGTGCCCACTAACCAAATCATGATGGTCTCTGAAGGTATTCAAATTTTTTCCCACATTGTTTTGTTTCTAAGCACAATGCTTACATAATTTCAAATAAATTTACTATAGAACTCATATACTTCTTTATAGTTTTACAAAAATGGAATTCTGGACAACAATAATATTTAAATAACAGATAAGATGGAGAAAGAGAAGCCAGTAAAAGGGCTAACAAATAAATGGTAAGTCACAGAAAAGGACAATCTGTAGAGGAAAGCAACATGACACAGTTAAAAAGCAGGGCCTAAAGTCTTAGAACACTTAGGTTTGAATCCCAACTCTGCTATTTACAAGCTGTGTGACTTTATCTGATTTACTTAGCTCTCTTAGCCTTGACTTCTCCATCTGAAAAGAGGTTACAACACTACTTGCATTATACAGTTGTGAAAATAGATAATATTAAACATAACACATTTATCCCAGGGCCTGGAACATGGTTGCCATTGCAAACTACCTCTGGATCAAATGAGCACTCTTTAGTTTACCACCAACCTACTGGTTCTGTCTCCAATCCACGCTTGTTTTATCTTTGAACATACTCCTTCCTCTCCACCTTTTCCAGTATATTGCTGCAACACCCAGCTTCTTACATCTTCCTGTACCTGAGTTTGTTCCTTTTCTATTTCTTTAACTATCGAGCGCACTTTCCTTTCAGTTGGAGGTTTCTGGACAATTTCTGCCGTTCTGTTGACACTTAGCCTAATGTTACTCATTAGTGGGGCTTTTCTTGAATTAGCCAGGAATAATTTAATATTTTATTCCTGGGTTCCTATAGCAAAGTGTTTTTCAAGCACTGAAATCAGATGTCATCTTCTATTTGCACATGTGTCTTCCCCAATAAACAAATCTTATTCATCTTTATACCTTTATTTTTATGTGCTATTCAAAGTCAATGTTCAATGAATGTTTGTCATTTTATGGTGAACAGAATAATAACTATGCTACTTCTACTCTGAAATGTTTAGCCATGTCCTGTTGTTTGGTCTATAATATTAGATATGGAATGATTAATGGTATTAAAAATATGCCTTCATTCTTTCTTTACTATTAACCCCTTAATTAATTTACCCAGAATTAAAAATGAAGAATGTGAACAATTTGTGGCAATCTTTAAGCATAATTGTTCTTATTCATTTATTTGCTTTTTGCCATGAACACAAAAAAGATAACATTATGTGGCCTCTGAATTGATATATTATGAAAAAACACACCGTCATCATTTGAAATGTCATTAGTGGAGGTTTTATTAGATGGCCTGGGGACCTGATAATAACATCTGAAGTAATTCATTTAGGTGAGCATAATCACTGGAAATGCAGAGGGTAGTGAAAGTCAATATCATCTGATGGCTAGATGCAATAGGTTAGCCTTATCTGTCAATACTGAAGCTACTCCAACAGGAAAACCAAAATTGTTATTCTGTAATATTTTGTATTTTCAATTTCATCTAAATCATATGAAGGAGGGGTGGCATTGTTATCAACATAAATAGGAAGACTGGAGAGGGTATCTTTCTCCCTCCTATTTTTGCTATTGTCCTCTTCCATTTAGCAGATTAACAACAACAATGACAATAATTCTACTACTTATATGTAGGTATAATAACTATTATCGTTGCCATTTATTGAGTACAACTACTGCAATGGGATCTAAGAGCATTATACATTACTCCAAATATTTTTAATAATAGCCATGCAAACATCTTTTTAAATTTTTCTGTAAGATAAAACTGAGCCTTAGTGTAGCCCAGGTTCTACACACCTCATAGGCAATTCACTAAGAATTTGAACCACATTATCTTGTTACAAAACAAAAAATAAAAACTATTTCAGCACTGTGCATATTTTACTTTACGGGACATGACATTTCACTTTTTTTTGAGACAGAGTCTTTCTCTGTCACCCAGGCTGGAGTGCAGTGGTGCAATCTCAGCATTTCAAGCAATTTTCCTGCCTCAGCCACCTGAGTAGCTGGGATTACAGGCATGTGCCACCATACCCTGCTAATTTTTATATTTTTAGTAGAGACGGGGTTCCACCATGTTGGCCAGGATGGTCTTGATCTCCTGACCTCATGATCTGCCCACCTTGGTCTGCCAAAGTGCTAGGATTACAGGCATGAGCCACTGCGATCAACCTACATGACATTTTCTATGTACTGTTTCATTTTGCCCTTAGAATTCTGTTATATTTTTTTGAGATATTCTTTTTCTTGGAGGGACAGTATACAGATGGGAAAGTCATGCTAGTAATCAGCATATGATTAACACAAATATTCTGACTCTTGTGCTCTTATGCCTAATATGACAAGGATATCAAAACGAAACAAAAATTTCAGCAAAAATGTTTTCATGAGATCAGAAGAAGGCAATTTTGGACCAAATGCCCTTATACTAAATTCTTACTGACTCCTTTCCACAGTTCAGCTATAAATAATATCTTACCAATTGAACACAAAACTGAGGCTTAATGCCCTACCTTCACCTTTCTGTATTATAAACTGTGGATAATAATTTTCCTTTCCAGGTATTTCCATGTGGCTCCTCTGAGAATCAACTTCAATACTATAGGTAAAAGAATACTGTAAACCATACAATGCTGTATATATCTTAGCGAAAGCTTGTGTGTACACATATATGATGTGATCAGAATCTTAGCTATTATATGGCAACAGTAAGACATAAATTTAGTGCTTTTCATGCCTATCTATTAGTTATCTCATTCTTTTGTTTGTTGAAGACCTAAAACTCTCTTCACACTATGCTAAGTGCTAGAAACTTGATTTAGAAAGGTGGCAAAGAAGACGAAAGCTAACAAATGGATTTACAATATAGTTTAGAGTTATAATTAACAGAACAGTTAGTCTAGTATTTTCATACTCATGCTATTTTTACGACTAATAGTTCAAGAACCAGATTTTAAAACATGGCTCTAAGAAAATCAATATTAAATTTGTTTTCTATAGGTTTTCAAAAAAAGACTTTACCTTCCACATTGTAGAAAATAATAAATAAACTTGGAATTTTAGAAACTGTTTTAAAGACAACATCTAGAAGGAATAATACGGAAGACGTTATTGACTATGGTTGAATGAAGTTGTTAGATTTCTTTTAAAAGTGAAGTTATTTAGTTAAAATCATTTTTGAGTTATTAGAATGCAAAATTTATTTCAATAATTACTTGTATAAGTTAGCTGTAAAAAACATTGAAAAATATAAAAGTTGTTTTATTTACTATTTTAAAACTATTTAACAATTGCATAGTAATTTTAATGTCAGCTTGAAAATGACTGCTTGCTAATTAAATGCCTATGTTAGTATTATTAGGACAACAAATTATGATATAAGGTACTTTATTATAATGTAATTATATCAGGAAAACTGACTTCAGAAACATCTTAGAAATCTGATCACGTGGCCAGAAATGTTGGAAGCTCATTGGCTTATTTCAACTTATTTAAGAACAAACAACACAGAAAGGAAAATTTTACAGACACTGAATTTAGTACAATGACAAACTATTCTTAAATGATTCATATTTCATTTATTTGTAGGCAAATGGATAAAAATTCTGAGCTCAACATAATATGGTATGAATCTGATGTCCAACTATTTTAAGCTTTGCATCAAACTATAACATTTTAATAACATATTTTATATATGTCACCAACTCATTAAAAGGTAAAGATTTACTTGTTTTAAAATTTTTCTTTTTTTCTTATGAATAACAAGCATGTATGTCTTTTAGAAAGAAAAGTTTTTCACAGTGCTTCAGGAGGCTAAGACTGGAGGATTTCTTGAGCCATGAGTTGAAGACCACTCTGGGCAATATGGCAACGCTCATCTCTGTGAAAAATGAAAATGGATTAGCTGGGCTTTGTGGTACATGCCTGAACTCCTAGCTACTCAGAAGTTTGAGGAGGGAGCATTGCTTGAGCCCAGAAATTCAATGTTACAGTGACCTATGATTGTGACACTGTACTGTAGCCTGGGCAACAGAAACACAGTCTCAAAAAAAAAAAAAAAAAAAAAAAAAAGAAAAGAAAAAAGGAAGAGAGAGAGAGAGAAAGGCTTATTTTGATTTTTATTTGAAAGCAAGAATTTTATTTTAAGCATTACATCATTCAGCCATGTCATATACCTACTATATGTCAGGTATTGCACTATGCATGAGGACTAACTAGATATTTAAAGCATACTTTAGATTCTCGTATTGAGGACTGGACAGTCTAAGAGTTGAGAATGATAAATTGGCTTAAATATTAAATTTTAACTTTATTTCAGAAGTAATCACACTTTCACATTCCATTAAAGGAAAGGCCAATTCTGGTTAATGTGATTTTTATTAATTAAAAAATCATTAAGAAATAACTAAATGAAAGCCTTCACCACAACTTTCCAAATTAATTTAAATCTCTAACCAGATTTTATTCCTACCACTCGGGGAAAATTCCAGGTTCTTATTTGCATCTGCCTATATTCTGACATTTTATCGTTCCATTAGTCATTCTGCTACTTTTTTTTCAAATGTTCTTTCACCTGATTTAAAATACGCAGTTTTATTTGTACATTTGGGTGTGCCTGTGTGCATGTTTGTGTGGCTAGGACAGAATTATATGAAAGTAATGTCTATACTATGCTGCTTCTTATCTATAAATGGAAAAACATGCATTTACTTTAATCAGCCTTACGCGTTACCTGCAAAGTTAAAGTTAGAAGACTCAATAATCTGGAACAGGGTCCTGTTGAGCTATTATGTGAACTTCATTATACACAATATAGGTGCAAGTAGAATTTTTCTTAAAGATGTGGTTATTTCCATTGCGCATCCCATTAAAAAGGTGTTTAACTTGGGATAGAAAATAAGGACTGGAGGCCGGGCATGGTGGCTCAGGCCTGTAATCCCAGCACTTTGGGAGGCTGAGGCAGGCAGATCACCAGAGGTCAGGGGTTCGTGACCAGCCTGGCCAACGTGGTAAAACCTGTCTCTAGTGAAAATACAAAATGAGCTGGGCATGGTGGTGCATGCCTGTAATCCCAGCTACTTGGGAGGCTGAGGCAGGAGAATCGCTTGAACCCAAGAAGCGGAAGTTGCAGTGAGCCTAGATGGCGCCATTGCACTCCAGCTTGGAGACAGAGCGAAACCATCTCAAAAAAAAAAAAACGGGAAAACAAAAAATAAAATAAGGACTGGGGAATTCGGTGTCTTAAACTGGGTTAAAGATAAAATATTTCTTCTTTCTTTTAGTCTTAGGCAATTTGGTCTGTGTTCCACAGTACCCAGAGCAATTTCACTGGGTATTATGCTTTGTGTGTGTGTGTGTGTGTGTGTGTGTGTGTGTGTATGTGTAAGTAGACTAGAAGATAAATCTGTTCCTATCATAGAAACTGGTTAGAACTTGGCAAGTTTGTATGCTTATAAATGATTCTAACTGCCTAACTGAACACTTACTCATAAGGGATAAGAACAAAGCTGCATGGTATAGTAGCAGTTGTAAAAAACTTTTGTGTTCTTTCTTTCACTGACACAGAGCTTTAATGTTTACAATGTGGCAGTAGGTTCCACACTGGTTTCATTATGAGTAGCAGTCTGATTTCAATGGGCTTGTCCTGGTAAGGAAGACAAATCAGTTCATATTTGTTGATTTACTGATTTCCTATCATTCTAGAAACCAAAGATGCACATATGAAAAACACTGGCACTATATTTGCTTTCAGGTAGTTTATAAGTGTGCAAAGTGCCATAAAGAGAAATATAGGAGCCATGAAAACATCTTTTTTTTTTTAATGGGGTTTTGCTCTCCCAGGCTGGAGTGCAACGGTGTGATCTTGGCTCACTTCAACCTCCGCTTCCTGGTTTCAAACAGTTCTCCTGCCTCAGCCCCCCGAGTAGGTGGAATGATAGGCATTTGCCACCATGCTTGGCTCATTTTGTATTTTTAGTAGAGATGGGAGTTTCATGATGTTGGCCAGGCTGGTCTTGAACTCCTGACCTCAGGTGATCTGCCCGCCTTGGAATCCCAAATTGCTGGGATTACAGATGTGAGCCACTGTGCCTAGCCATGAAAGCATCTTTCAAAAAAAACAAACCTAGTCTGAGGAGGGAATGAAAGTTTCTCTACATAGTGATACAATATTTAGATAAATATATGAAGGAGAATCAGGAGTTGCAAGAATAGAGACGGTTCTCAATTCTGGTAGTACAATGGAATCAACTGGAGGCTTAAAAACATTTTTGATGCATGAGCCTCATCCCCAGATACTCTAATTTCATTTGTCTTGAACGCTGCTTCGTCACTGAGATGTAAAATCCTCTGTAACTGCTTCCATTGTACAGCCCAGGTGAAAAAGAACTCACTACTCTAAAAAGTGGCAACAGCATGGTAAAAGCCAAGGATTGAGAAGGCTTGACATGTCTATATACCTACAAATATTCCACCATGAGGTTAAGGAGAGGTGAGGAAGAAGGGGAAACTCAGCAACTGGGTAGCAAGAGTCCAGAAAAAAGAGGAGGCAGAACCTTCATTTGGGAAGGGAAACGGAGTTTCTGCTGATTGGGTGGACATATCATGGTTATCAGGTGTCAGATTGATAGTTGAACCAATTCTAGCCAGACAGTACTAACTTTCTACAGGTGATTATATATTGTTACTCATAATAAATGGTTTCAAATCATTTAAAAGTTACACCATAGCTAGTAGAAATGGTGTTTAATAAGGAAAAGGCATTTGTGGAATTATCCTCTATTTAACTCCAGTGATTTGGAGCTAGATTTCCTGTCATTTCAGTATAGTATCAAAATTTTCCTTTGCAAAGCTAAAATGAAATATCTGTGGGTGTGTGACGACACATGTACTGAAAACAGATAATGCAGCAGCATACTGGTCTTAACTGGGGATAATGAAATTATGGGTAGATAGAATTTTTATGGGACAACCACTGCATTGACTAATTGTTACTGTTTCTTATGAGTTTGGTGTTTCCCATGGCAAACAGATGTACATAAAATTAGCCTCTATTATTTAACCTCCCTGCTATTCAGAGCTCACATGAGGGGAGAACATGTGGTTAGAAAGAAAATATATGGACTGAGAGATAATATATATCTAATTGGACACATTTTACTTGTGATTAACATTTCAATAAAATGACCAAGTATTAAATAAATGAAATTTTCACCAGAAACTAGAAAAACATGAATACAAATAAATAACTGGCCAAATCCAATAAATTTTCAATAAAAGTTTTTTTGCTTAAATGGCAATTAGTATATAAACTTGGGGACAGATGCCTTAGAATGGAGGTTATTTGTTGATTCCTTAGTCATCCTCTCTTTCCCTATGTCTGGTTTTTGAATGCTGAGATTTTTGTTCCATTATTTTTCCTTTTTCCACACTACTGAAGTGTCAGAGGTGTGTGAACCAGAGCAATTGCATCTTGAATAGGGGCTGGGTAAAATGAGGCTAAGAACTACTGGGCTGTATTCCTAGATGGTTAAGGCATTGTAAGTCAGAGGATGACATAGGAGGTCAGCACAAGGGAAAGGTCATAAAGACCTTGCTGATGAAACAGTTGCAGTAAGGAAGACACCTAAAACCCACCACAACCAAAATAGCCATGAGACTCACTTCTGGCCATCCTCACTGCTACACTCTCACTGGTGCCATGACAGTTTACAAACACCATGGTGAAGTCACAAAGTTACTCTAGATGGACTAAACAGAGGAGGCATGAAAAGTCGACCCTTGTTTAGTATATCATCAAGAAATAACCATAAAAATGAGCAATCTGCAGCACTGAGGGTTGTTCTGTCCATGGAGTAGCCATTCTCTATTCCTTTACTTTCTTAAATTTGCTTTTGCTTTGCACCATGGACTCACACTGAATTCTTTCTTGCGTGAGATCCAAGAACCCACTTTTGGGGTCTGGATGGGGACCCCTTTCCGGTAACAGAAGTGTTTCAGGGGAAACTGACATTACCCAAGTTGGAGATCGGCTCTGCTCTACTGAAGTCCAATAAGAGCAATCCTAACCTCTTCTCCATGGAATTTGGAATTTAGTTCAGAAAAAGTAGCTTGAGTAGATCAATATATGCCATTGATCTTTGTCTTTAGAAATTTCTTAAGGGACAGTCACGGAACCCTCACCCAAGGGAATTGCACTGAGGACTCCAGGTCATAAAGTTCTGTAAGTCTTTCAAAATAGATGTACAGGAAATGTATAGCTATGAGTGAATGTGGAGTTTCAAATTTATATAGGCATTTTGACAACACGAGGACGACTGTTTAAAGATCTTGTAGAATGTACTGTGCAAAGTTGGGAAAATGGGATTTCTGATGACATCCTTGTGCTAAAACTCCTTTTAAAGCTAGATCTTCCAATTATATGAGCCAGTATGTCCTCTTTGTGGTCTAATCTATTTTATATTACTTTGTCTGCCATCTTCAACAAAAAGAGCCTCAAATGATACTTAACTAAGACAAGAGTTCTGTATTATGACCTTTTTCTTCCAAATTATCTCTACTATGTCATACTTGATTGATTACATTCCTATGCAATCCAGCCGTAACTCAAGTTTTCATTGGACCATTTGTTTTTCTCCCTTATTAACACACTACTATAAAATTATTGGTTTATAAATAAAATATAACACCTATACTTTCCTCTCAGTTCCAGTCCAAATCACTAGTTACACAGTACCTGATTTAAAAAGGATAACACTACTTTTGAGACTGGTTGTGGGAGGGCGGGTTAGGGTGTTTCAAGTGTTGAGGAGATGTTGACCTCGGTCAAAAGATGCAAAGTTTCAGCTAGAAAGAGAAATAAACTTGGCAGATCTCTTGCACAACAGTTACTAAAGTTAACAATACTTGTATTCTTGAAAAAATGCTAAGAGAGTGAATGTAAAAGGTTTTCACCACAAAATGATAACTTTTTAAGGAGAGACATTTTTCAAGATTGTTACTTCTCTTTTGCATAGCTTACCATAAGAACAATTGTCTGGTGCTCTACAAAAACAAACCAACAAACAAGAAAACCATTTATTATCTGCCCAATAGTGAACACTTTGAGAATTGAATTATTTTTATTTTTAATCAACAAACTGCCATTTAATAATATTTCTTAAAAAGGCAAACATATTAATGATAATTTATATAAAAGTTCTAGGGGAGTAGACTTTGGATGTTCTCACCACGAAATTAAGTATGTGAGGTGATAGATATGGTAATTAGCTTGATTTAATCATTCTACACAGTAAACATATCAAAACATCACATTGTATTCCATAAATATATACAATTATTATTTGTCAATTTTTTTAAAAGCAAACATATAGTAAAGGGGAAGGACTATTCAAGAAGACAAAGTTTAATCGAGTTTCTTTGTTTAAGATAATTAGAACAGTTCAATAAAACCTGGTTGAATTGACAGATCCAACATAGGGAACAGAGATAAAGAAGCTTCTTATGACACTTTCAGCTTATAGAACTTGGATGCACTATTTCTCTTGTCAACAAACACCATGGACCAGTTTTATCATTGCTCAAAATTTGCTGGAATATGTTTTCACTTTTCTGGTGTCCTGAGCTCCTTGGTTGGGGGGCGAAATTCACCTACACACAGTTTTTTCCCATTTTGGCAATCAAATATCAATCAGATTTAGAAAAGTATACTGGCAAATTGCACAGTGTATGCAAAAGTATTACTGTTACAGAAAGTACATTTGTATTTTTACAACTTGAACCAGTTTGCCCAAATTGTTTAAAAGTGAAGGATGCCATTCAGGGATACATTATTTATAGGAGTTGCGAAGGCATTAGGAAAACAGGCTTGAAGTGCTGGATTTGCATTAAAGCACAGCTTTACTGCCATACTAACAGTGTCTCTCTTGAAATGGAAATTGTTAATAAATCTAGCATTTTATAGCTTTGCCTTGTAAAAAGCTTTTTGAAAGGAGGAGGGATCATTTTCCTTTGATGGAACAGTGCTATCATTGTTCAGCTACAGCAAATGGAAGAATGACTAGGGAATCAGCAACGCACTAGCAATGTTTCAGATTGATGTGTTTTATCACCCATGGAACTTGGATAAAACCCTCCTGGCCTTTTTAATACTCTTTCTTGGAGGCTGAACTTCAAACTTCTTCTTTTATGTGAAAGAAATTTAAGGAGACTTTAAACTCTGGGTGCATCAACCATGGCAGTGCTGTACCCAGCAGTCCTGACATCTGTGCAGGCCTTCTCTGTCTCTGGTAGCTTCCCCGCCACTGTTGGAAATGTGTCATTATCATCAAATAATACTCCATGTGGAAAAACCCAGGGTACAGCAGCTTCTGCCCTGTTAAGACAAGCATTTCCTAATACTATACATTAAAAATTGTAATGGCCATGGGAAATTACAAAAATATTTTAAATAAATTATAGGTACTCTTCAGAATTCAGACATCATTTCTATAATTATGTGAGTTTAATGCCCAAAGGGAAAAAAAAAAGCTTCTCAACTTAAATATATGAAAACTGCGTAAGTATCAACCATGAGCAGGTATTGAGTCCCTTAAATAACTCTCTTGCCACTGTGGTATCACTGTTCTTATACCGAATCACTCAGAATCTGGAAACAACCAACAACGTAAGTAGAGATGAGTGAGTGACAGTCTGTGTCTCAGTATCTTCTGGGTAGTACATGCTATCATTAGCAAACCAATTTCTGAAATATTTTGTATTTCTTTTGTTTTTCTTCTGTTTAGCACATAACCGTAGCCATATGGGACCAGTCTAACAGAGAAACAAAGCTAGTTCTTCAGATCTTTTCCTTCCTATTTCTTTGAGAGCTTTAAATATTCATGTACAAAAGAGACTAGTGATAGAAAGGATAACTACTTCATTTTCAAAACAATATATCCAGTAAAACAAAAGTTATTTACAGATACTAATGAGCTGTGCTTTGCCTGGCTCCTCTGATTTGTGTGGGAATGAAATGTGTGTTACTGAGTTCTGTCAAAAACGGAAGAACCTGTCCTCCCATAAGAAAACATTAAAGGACAATGAAGAAACCAAATAAGGTATTTCCAGATCAGCTGTCCCTGATTGTATCATAACTCTCAGGAATTCATGTCACGTCACTTGATTATTGATAATATCATACAAGAGAGGGCAAGTGGATATGGAGACAAAGAACAAATAAGTCACGTAAAAGCACACACAGGTATTTGTTTCCTTTTGTTACAAAATACAACAATAAAATAGAAACTACTGTGACTGTAAATCACATTTTAAATTAGAGGCTGTCAAATTCAGCAGCAGAGTGGCAGTTCTTAATCTTTATTTAACAATAAAGGCCTCTTTAATGATATTTTCACTTTTCTCGCTGCATCTGCATCTATCTGTGCTTTCCAGTGAGTTTGGGTCTAGACAATTTCTGTCTAGCAGATTTCACTTCTCGGTCATAATTATTGTCTATAGACACAAAAGTTGGAGGTGTGGTGAGTGTGCCATTCAGTCCTCTCGATGGTTGTATCTGTGTGTCCTCTAGGATGCAACTTCTTTCTCAGCTTTAGCAACATGTTCTTGAAGGATGCTATTATATTTCCTGGCTTTGAGATCACTAGGTCAAGAGTAGGACACATGAACCAAGTTTAGCTGGTTATTATACTGTCATAACAAGGAGGTATATATGACTTTCCCTGAGGCATTTGTAAATTCTGAAGGCAATTTTTAAATGCCTAATTCTAATTTCAAGAGCTTCCCGTTTTTGTTTTTGTTTGTTTGTTTTCAAAGAGAGGCTAGGATGTACAGTGTTGAGCAGTCAGAGCTTCTCTCAGCCCTCAAGGAGCATCAGATGAAGGTGGGTAGGTCACTTTCAAGCTACAGCAGCCACCAGTACCCAGGTGAACTGTTTAGTTCCTTCGTCTGCCCCTTTTCTTGAAAATAATTGCTATAATTTGTCATTACTTCTAATATGTTGGACCTGAAAAAAGCTTGAGAACCATAGCCCTAAAGCTAAAAATATGAACTCTAAGAAAACCATTAAAATTGTAAGATTCATTAATAATAAGAGTCCTAGAAAGTTTCTATTCAAGAAATTCCACGGTGCATTTCTGCTGGTAAAAGGGACACTATACCACATACATTAAAATTAAATAGAAAAGACCATTCTAAACATATGAAAAGTACTGTGAGAAAGGCAAAAGACAACTTCCAACTAATCTTGAAAATTCTGAAATTCTTCTTCTCCCTTACTCTTAGGATGGAGTTCATTTTTCTTAACATGGCTTATAAGGCCTCTTAAATGGCATACAGTCATTTCTCTGCCCTTTTCCAGTTCAATGCCAATTGCATGAAAATACTATTAATTCCTAGAATAAGCCAGGCTATCTTTTAACTCTTCGACTTTACATATACTTTTAAAATCGGTATAAATCATCCCCACTGACTTTGGCCAACTTCTTACATTCTTGAGATCCTAGTTTAATTGGTATTTCCTGTGAGAAGATTTTAAAACTATCTTCCCCCAACCCCACATTCCCTCACCTAATGATCCTCTTGTCCCTGTTGGTTCCAGGGAATCTTATATTGTAGCACTTATAACAGTCATTAGAATTTTTCTTTTTTTCCCTAGGCTTAGCTCAACTGAAGAAAATTTTTTTTTGCCAGTATTTGTCACTTTTTGGACAAGCAGTTGTAAACTTGGGCACCACATTGATATCATCTAGAGATCCTTTAAAACTATTCAGACATCTGAGTTCTACCCCAGATATTTCAATTATTTTTTTTTTTTTGCCTGAAATGGAATTCAGATTTTGGTATTTCTTAAATCCTTTGGATGCTTCCAATATTTAAACAGGTTTGAAATCCACTGCATCAGACAATAAACTCAAAAGAATCAGGGTTCTCACTGATGTAACCCCGGTATCTATACATGGGCCTGGTCCTCCTCAGGCAGTACTCAAAAACAGTATTTGTGGGGTTCTGTTGTTGTTGTTGTTATTGTTTATGAGACACAGTTTCGCTCTTGTCACCCAGGCTGAAAAGCAATGGTGCGATATCAGCTCATTGCAACCTCCACCTCCCGGGTTCAAGTGATTCTCTAGCCTTGCCTCCTGAGTAGCTGGGATTGCAGGCACACACCACCATGCCCAGCTAATTTTCTGTTTATAGTAGAGACGGGGGTCTCACCATGTTGGCCAGGCTGCTATCGAACTTCTGACCTCAAGTGATCTACCCACCTCTGCCTCCCAAAGTGCTAGGATTAGAGGCATGAGCCACCATGCCCAGCTACAAATAGTATTTGAATGAAGAAATTTGACAAATGTTCTTGTTTAAATAATAGTAGAAACAGTATAATGACCATTGCTCATTTATATAAAGGCTTTATAGACTACAAAATAATATCATTTCTATTTGCCCATTTCTTTGAGAAAGGCAGTTAAATAAAACTGTAAATAAATAGAAAGACTTCATGATACTAACTTCATGCTGAGATGTGTAAGATGTGTAGTATTCTCTGAAAAAAAGCATAAACATCGGTGGGGCACAGTGGCTCACGCCTATAATCCCAGCACTTTGGGAGGCCAAGATGGATCAAAAGGTCAGAAGGCCGAGAATGTATTGGCCAACATTGTGAAACCCCGTCTCTACCTAAAAAAACAAAAATTAGCCAGGTGTGGTGGCCCGTGCCTGTAGTCCCAGCTACTCTGGAGGCTGAGGTAGGAGAATCACTTGAACCTGGGAGGTGGAGGCTGCAGTGAGCCGAGCTTGCTCCACTGCACTTCAGCCTAGGTGACAGAGGAGACTCCAACTCAAAAAAAAAAAAAAAAGTGTAAACATCAATTGGTCCTTTGCAACAAACAAAGGACAAATATTTCTTCAAACAGTTATTTGGCCACAGGAATACTGATCTTACTATGCTTTTCAAGGGCAGCATTTATTTATTTATTTATTTAATTTTTATTTTAATTAATTAATTAGTTTTTTTTTTTTTTGAGACTCTCCCTGTGTCGCTAGGCTGGAGTGCAGTGGTGCGATCACAGCTCACTGCAACCTCTGCCTCCCGGGTTCAAGCGATTCTTCTGCCTCAGCTTCCCTAGTAGATGGGACTGTGGGTATGTGCCCCCACATCCAGCTAATTTTTGTGTTTTTAGTAGACACATGGTTTCACCATATTGGCCATGCTGGTCTCGAACTCCTGACCTCATGATCTGACACCTCAGCCTCCCAAAGTGCTGGGATTACAGGCGTGAGTCACTGTGCCTGGCTGCAGCATTTTTCACACACACACACACACACTTATGAGACCATCCTTGTATATGGGGTTTATTGTTGACCAAAACATTGTTATGGGGCACATAACTATATTCACACACATGTGTATATACACATTATATGTGTATATATAAACATCGTATATGGCACATAACTGTATACACACACACATATATATACATATATATGTGTTTTTAAACCTCATATATAGCACATAATTGTATTCACACACAAACATATGCCTCAGTCTCCCAAAGTGCTGGAATTACAGCCATGAGCCACTGTTCCTGGCAGAAATGTTCACTTTTAAGCAGCTTCACAAGAGATTCTGACACCCACCAAAGCTTTAGGATCTCTGCCCCATTGGAGAGGCCATAAGCTGAATTATAGAATGCATACATACACATATATGCATGTGTATATATATAACAATTCACATATATTTTCTGCCTTTCCATATGTTTAGGCAAGATGATTTTCTTCATTTTACTAAAACCTTTAAAAGCAGCTCATGCTGGAAGTTAGTACTATGGGCATAGCAGGTAGTATTTTCTCTGGGTCACAATATAACTTTCAATAATTATATCTCCTTTCATGTCACATTGATTATATTTTACTCATTTTCAAATGGCACTTGAGCTAAAACTCTAATTTGATTTGTCATTTCAATTGAGAAAGGTATTGAACCAGAAATCAATCACCCACTGATCATTACTTAAATGTCTTCCCACTACTATAGATAACTTAAACCCATTACAGATTGTTACTTTTAAATTTTAAAGTAGAGATGATATAAAAAAACTCAACATCATCATAGTTATTCATATAATTAATTAATTAATACAATTCATATTTTTATATTTAGTAGATATCAGGCATTGTTTTTGGTATTGGTGATACAACAGTAAAAAAAAAAAAAAAACAACAGAACGAAAGAAAATTCTCTCCTCTTGTAAAAGTAACTTGCTACTCAGAAAAGGTTGGCAGATGCAAATAATGAAGAATTAATTAACTCTTTATTAGCAACCATAAGTACAAAATAGAAAAGTAAATAAGCAGTAGACATAGAGAGAGTTGAGTGCTCTTTTATGTATTTATTTTATAGAATATAATGGGCAGAAGACTACAAATAAAACTTATGAATTCACGTCAAACTACCTCATTGATATATCTTCCCTTATCTTGTTTTATTAATGTGTTTATTCCATTTATTTCCCCTTCCCATTGCCATATTCTTATCCAAAAGCAGCTATTATAATATGATCAGTGTATACATACTGTTTGTATATGTTCCTGTAAACTATATTTAATATGATGATTTAATTACAGTGAACCTATAGATACTATTTCCTTTCCCACTTTTGTTTTTTTACCTAGCCTAGTGATTTTCTACACATGCATACAGTCAATGCTTATAAGCTCTGTTCATCCATACTAGAGAGTGCATTCACAAATTTTACTTATCCATTCTAGGAGTGCTGCTTAGTATAAGAAACTCAGGCAAGGGTCCTTGCATAGGATGGTAACGTGTATATACAAAGACTGTGCAAAACTGTTATTTTTCTATCACTCTCCTTTCAATCATTCTAAATACTGAAATTAGATTCAAATGTCATCCATTATAACCCAATCTTTAATGTCTGCCTTTCCTACCTAAGAGATTGGCCAAGACAGTGCATGTGAATACAGAACTTGAACACATACAGTGGTACAGACTAGAAAATAGCCTAATGCAGAGTTAGACAGTTGTGACTATTAGTTTTTTCTTATTAATAGAGAAATATAGCTGGTGAACAATAAAAGCAGATAGGATGACTAGGAAATAATTCTCTAAGTAAGCAGAAATGTTAACATGAAACAACTTTAGGAAAATAGAAATTGGTTAATAAGGAAGTTCAACTGGAAACAATCTAGAGTGAGACAAAAGATTTCTGAAGACCATGAGTCCCAAGCATTGTTAAGAGTAGTGTTCCCACAAATTTTAAGGGTAAAGTAAGGAATAAAACTATGTAATTTCCAAAATCAAAGAGCTGTTATAAGTAATGTTTGTTCTTATATTTGTAACCAAAAGATAATATAACTTGGTTGATTATATACCCTAAAATTCTCTTTAAACTGTCTAGGTACTAACTATCTTGCAATAGGAACTGTGATGTGAATAAAGCAGTTTCCTTTCTCATAGATGTTTTCGAGAGAACAACTGAGGAAACAGCACTTGTTTAAAGTGTTAAAGTTGTGCTGCATAAAGGGTGTAAAGGACTTGGGTGAAGAACTTCATTTTCATTACCTAGCCAGAGAAAAGGCAAAATGCAAGGTCTTCTCTAAGACTGAGTGAGGAACTAATCTTAGTCTTCTCTTAGACTAAGTGAGGAACTAATCTCTGCTTTCATGTTGCTTTTCAGAAGAACCAAAGATACAGCTCCAGACACTCCTTAAAGAGGGAAGAATCTGTAGCACTATAGTTATTACTATCAAGTAGTCTCAGAGTTGTAAACTGGAGGTTGTGAGAGTAGCAATGAAGTTATTATATGTAAATATCAGTGATTGTTTTATAGAAAGTCTAAATGATGAAACTAATAATAAGTCTATCATAGAAAGTGAGGCCTTCTACTTATAGAGTAAGTTACAAATAAAGAAAGCAAATTAAGATTTATTAAGAATAAGGACTAAAGAATAATACAAACAAATTTTTAAAAAAACTAAAGCTTTTGAGAAAGATGAATACAAAAGAAATACCAAAACAACAGCAGCATGTTACACCAGACATAAGCAACTTCACAGATTTTTAATAGTAATAAGGCAAAGCATTCTGTGACTTGATGACACTAAGCAAAAATAAGACCACTCTATCAGGATATAAAAATATAAGAAAATATAAGTATACTATAATACTATTAGAAAATCCCTACTCCCCCCAAATACAAGGGATTACTGCTTTTTTTTTTAAACCAATGACAATTCTAGCTCTGTTTCACTCTTCATATATCCTAGACCAAAAACATTTTAAGGTGTCCAATTAAGAAGCATACATATTCAAAAGTAGAATGGACCTACTTCCTGACAGAACTTAATCCAAAACAGACCCTCCTAACCTTTCCTAAGCCGTTCCTTACCAAAAACCCAAACACCATCTTAAGCACATTCTAACTCTTTCTTAGTAAGACAGACCACAGATCACCATGGTGTATTATCTCTCTTCCTGCCACAAGTTAATAAATCAAATTTTGTTCACTGCTAGCTAAATCATGTACAACAAGCTGTCATTGTGCATCACGAGAATAGAAAGGGAAGCCTCTGTTCTGATATGAAATGTAGGAATTAATTACCACATTCCAGGTGCTATTTTTATAATGTTCATCAGAGAAGGGCATCATTCTTAGCTCAGTACGTACTTTACTTTCTCCTTTGTACTCACGTTATGAGTAAGCGACTGGGGTAACTTCCATTTACTGTGCTAGAAATAACTTGCTGGCATCTGGCATAAGTAAAGGATTCTGACCACAATACTGACAGATAATCCCTGATAAAGTGGGTCAGTGATGCCTTGACTAAACTTGTCATTGTTAGACATCTGAGATAACATGCTTTTAAAAGTAAACCACATTAATGTTCAGTTTTAAACACTTTACCTCCTACTAGCAAGAAAACACCACATCACTGATAGGAGTGTCCCTTCATCCTGGTGTTAGAAGAAGATGCTTGGAACAGATCTCACCTTCATGTTTTGGAGCAGAACCTCATCTCAGCTGTTAGCCTCAGTTAACATAAGCTAGAAATACACGTCTATTGTTTTAAGCCCCTTATATTTTAGGATTATTGATGTGGTAGCAGAAGGTTATTGATACATTGGGTCTCTGGAACAAAAGGTACACTGAGACTGGAACATAAGGTCAATATTCTTCACATGCAATATCCAAATTATAACTTTTATAATTGTGCAATACTATTTGTTCCTTTGTGAGTCATCCTACTTCCCTGAAACTATCTCTTTTTCCTTGCATCACCTGTAAGTTTTTTGGTGTTTTGGGTATATTCATTACGTCTTTGGTAGATGGGTCATTGCTGTTTTTTTCAAGTCAAATCCAGTTACAATCCAGTTAATTTTATGATCCATATAGATGATCCATTTGTGGTAGGTTAAATATGGTTAAAATTTTAAAAATATTATTTATTAAATGATTCACTTTTTGAATTTAAGCTGGCCTTTTGACTGTGACCAACAGAATATGGTAGAAGTGATTATGTGTATTTTCTAGGATTTAGACCTCAAGAAGTCTTGCAGTTTTTGACTTCACCAGCATAGAACATTGCCCTAAAACTGTAGTGTAAGGAAGCTAGTATAGACTATTGAAGAGAGAAAACAGTTTCTCAGAAAAAAGCCAACTTCCAGATACATGAGAAATATTAAATCATTGTTGTATTCTTAAGTCATTATATTTGGGGATGCTTGTTAAAAAACAAAAGTTTAACAAAACTATCATCCAAAAACTTTGATTCATTGTTCTTTAATAAACTCAGTCTCATTAACCTTCATTCCTCAATACCAGTTCCTGGCTATATTCTCTAGCTGTTAATATCTAGACTCTTCTATCCCTGATAATTTCACATCAAATATTTCACTACTCCTACTATAACTGTTAATTCTTCCATTTTCTATTATCTTTTCCTCACTTGATCTCTCCTTTTTTTTTTTTTTTTTTTGTGACAGTCTTACTCTGTCACCCAGGCTGGAGTTCAGTGGTGCAATCGCCATTCATTGGAACCTCTGCCTCCCAGATTCAAGCTATTCTCATGCCTCAGCCTCCCGAGTAGCTGGGATTATAGGCGCATGCCACCATACTCAGCTATTCTTATATTTTTAGTAGAGATGGGGTTTCAGCATGTGGGCCAAACTGGTCTAGAACTCCAGACCTCAAGTGATCCACCTGCCTCAGCCTCCCAAAGTGCTGGGATTACAGGCATGAACCATCGTGCCTGGTCTACCTCTCCATTTTCTTCAGATCTAGTTTACTTTTGATTCCTCTTCTTCACCTTTCCAGTCTAAAAATCAAAGTTGAGCACCAGAACCATTTTCCTGCTAGTATCATGGATGTTCCATGGCCATTTTGCCCACCAAAACCTTCAACATGTGTCAACATATTCAGTTGGTCCTCTTCATTCTTTCAGAGTTTTCTGTTGCATGTTGTGGCATCAATATACACACAAAGATGTAAGTCTGGAGGTCACAAATGATTTCTGTTTACACCCATTTCCTTTTTACCTCACTAACCAGACATTAAGTTCCATATTATCTTATATTTTC
The DNA here is from genome assembly GCA_963573385.1 of Cacajao melanocephalus. Taxonomy (NCBI): domain Eukaryota; kingdom Metazoa; phylum Chordata; class Mammalia; order Primates; family Pitheciidae; genus Cacajao; species Cacajao melanocephalus. Next base: position 186,004 of record CAUYLG010025816.1, on the reverse strand, counting down.
ATATACATTGAAAAACTGAGACCAAGAGAAGTTAATTAAGTTGTGAATAGCTTCATAAAAAATATTTGTCCAAGGTTCCAATGTATCTGATTCCAAAGGCTTTGTTCTGTTAATTTAATCAAACTGATTTATTTTTAAATTTAATATTATCTTGCAGGGAAAAGAAATGTGAAGTTAGAAATAGATGTGCTGAAAATAGCAGACATTTTTCAAATCTGAAGTTGGACCTTTCACAATTGGTCATTAGTGAAAGAGAATTAGAGTCTATTAAATTCAATTGTGTCACTGACCAGTTAGTGAATTGCAAATGACCTTTTGATCTGATTTCTAAAGGGTTCTTTTGCAAAACAGTGAAATGCTTTGATAACTTCCTCAATTATTACTTTTTCGTGCTTCTGGATTATATGCATGATAGTTGAAATTGAATTTAGAAAGTAATACTAATGTTATGTGATTTGATACGTAATATTTTCCATGTTTCAGAGGAAGCATATGGTTAAATTCCTGAGGCTTGTAAAGATAAAATTGTATTTGTGAATTTTTAAAAAAGTATAATCATAATGAATGTAAAATTTATATTTTATTAACAAAATATGTACATATTAATGAAATGAAAAAATGTATTCTTGATTTTCGTTTTTATGTTTAGTTTCTGTAATTAAGATGAAAAATACAGAATGATGAAAAATATTAGTTAACTTCAAATGAATAAAAATGGGGAAACATGAAAGAAGGAGCATAGGCTATGTGGTAATCAGCCTTCAAGACGTCCCTTTGGGCTACCTCCTCTTATTCTCTATTGACCCTTCATTCTTTTCTTCTTTTATCTTTCTGTTTTCAATAGTTCATCCAGTTTTGTACGCTATTTGTTAGGCTTTTCAGGACAAGGACCTCTAATTATAATGTGAACTATATGAGATGGAGTTTCATTCTTGTCACCCAGGCTTGAGTCTAATGGTGCAGTCTTGACTCACTGCAACCTCTGCCTTTCGAGTTCAAGCGATTCTCCTTCCTCAGCGTCCTGAGTGGCGGGGATCACAGGCGTGCACCACCATGCCTGGCTAATTTTTGTATTTTTAGTAGAAACCATGTTGGCCAGGCTAGTCTCAAACTCCCAATCTCAGGTGATCCACCCACCTCGGCCTCCCAAAGTGCTTGGATTACAGGCCTGAGCCATTGGGCCTGGTCCTCACTGTCAATTTTTATTTCACCTAGTTTATCTCTCAGATGTCATAAGACTGGACATTGATTTCCCTTTTCTGGTAGAGGAATCTAATATACAAGCTATGGAAAAATCCAAATAACAGCAACTTCAATTTATCAAGGAGAAATCTTTCTGTGAATACTAGGTACCTACTAGAGAACATTTCTAGAACATTCCTACTCAAGTCCTTCAGATCTGTCCTCACATTACGTCCTGTGACCTTTCTGTGTGCAAACTTTGTATTTATATTCCTGCCCCAATATTAGGTGGTAGAAATCTGAAGACTGAGCCCGTTCTTATCTTTAGAATTCTGGGGTCCAATGAGAGAGCTACTATCTCCCATCAGCTTCTCTTTTCCTTCAAGAAGTATTTCTTGACACCCACATTATGCCAGCACACAGCTGCTTCCTAGAATCGGGGAAGACAAGTCTAAATTTTATTTTACTAACTAAGTCTTTAAATATGAAGATTTTATTTTTTTTAATTTGAAAACTACAGTGAAAAATCATCACTCATGTTAAACAAATAAAATGGTTACTATAACTCTATACTCATATGTTAGATGCTGGTAATAGAAGAAAGAATACCACAGATCTTTTCTGACTTCATTAATCTCAGAGTTCAGTGAACAAAACATTTAAGTAGATATAGCATAATAGAATTGGGTTGGTTTTATAATAAAGATATGAACAAAGTTCTGAGGGATACTGAAGAGAAACAATAATTTTACAAATAATATTTTATGTTTCTTTTCTTTTCACAAGCTTCTGAATTTGAAGGATAAAAAGGATTTATCCAAACATAGCTAAGTATAGATTAGTTGTTTAATATTTTTTGAAAATGACTTAATTAAAATATACAAAATGATTCATGCTAAGATAACGTATTTCTAGTAATTGGTAACAAATCAAAACAAAATAAAAACTTTATGCCTTAAGTAATTTTGTGCTTTATAACATTAGATAAACTGTCTGAGGATTTTGTAGGTAAATCTAAGCATAGTGTGTATACAATATGAATTAGACATTTGAAATCAGTACTTCACAAGATACATAATGAAGAAAAACGTGCTTCCTGTTCTATAGCTTCATTAGGCGCTGATTTCTAGCCAACCTTTTTTCACATTTTCAGATGGGTCTTAAATGGCAAGCTTTCTGGCTATCACTGGTGAATTTTCATCCAGATGTGGAATTATCCCAGATTTTCCCCTCTCCAAGAGGTGCTCCATTGTTCCAGGTACCTGGCATATTCTCTCTCTTCCTTTAGATTGCTTTAACACTCTGTGTTTTGATGTTTAGCACATTTACACTTTGCTATTCAGTGACATATGTGTTACACTCTAAAATAGTATAGTTTCATTTTCTTTGTACTACAGCTTAACCGGTACCACTTTTGTTTGTTTCTTTACTTGTATGCGCTTTGTTCATAGTAATAATGATGTAAGGGTGATCAAAGTAGAAAAACCAGAATCGTCTTAAACGGGTAAAAATATAGTAAAGTGGAAACTCACATACTAAAAGATCAAAACTGAATAAACTTTTTGATTAAATGTTCTCCAATAGGATGTATCATATGTTTGTGACCAGTGATGTGAACTGCTGTGCTGTGAAATTAGTTTATCATAAGCATGTAAGGCCGTGCTTGTTTTAGCCATTATCCATAACAAGAAGGAGAAATGTATTTTTCTCTAGCCTACCTTATATGGATTCTCTCTCACTTCATGTATATTGTCAGTAATTCTGTGAGGTTTCATCCTCACTTATAGGATTTGGTACTTCACACTCACCATGTGTACATAAATTTGCATACTCAAAGACACAGACACACACCATGGAAAAGGGGTAGAAGCCTTTTTAAACTTAGGTGTCTAAAGGGAAAATGACAGTATCTAAGGCTGTAGAAATTATGCTTCATGTAGTTATTCAGTTTTCTTTTGGTATGGGGTGTGTGTTTTATATTAAATGTATGTAGACTAAAACCATTTGTAAGCTAAAATAAAAAGTACTCAAGATGAAGATAAAATATACAAAGGGTCTGATACTTATAGACTGACCTCTGTATGCAGAGTAATCTTGTTTTTTTTTCTCTCCTTAATACTGGATATGAAAGTTAATTTGGAACTGCATCAAATAGGTTTAATCTTATTTTAGTGCTCCACTAAGAAATTAGCCCATCTAGTCCTTCCTCCAGATTACCGAAGTCAGGGAAGATCACTGAACAGTAACAGCATCTTTATATAATAAACCCTCAGATCTAACTTACTCTGAGTCATTACTCAAAATACATTTGTTGCAGTGAATCTTACGAATAAATATAGGCTATGTTTTATATGCACAAGTATACACACACATACACATATGTATAATTATTTCAGGGACTTATAATTATTTCACAGATATATGTATATATTTTTAAATTGTGTGTATATAATTATGCTGTAATCTTTAAAATCTTTACATTTAAAAATGGATATAATATGAATATAGAATAATACCTACTTTTAAATATCTTTAATCTTTATTAGCTAACTTTTCTTACCTCTTTCAACAAAAATTTCTTCACTAGGTAAGGATCTATATGCGGTATAAAGAACATGCATTCCCTTTCTCATAAAAACAAACAAATGAGCTAAAATAGAAACTTGATGAGTCAGACTGCCTCTCTTCAACAGAGGCTGCACAGCCAATTACCCTGAGCAGCGCAGGCGATTCCCAATCTGGAGCAGAGCCCTGGCTCTCTGACAGCTGCTGGAAATCAAGTGCCATGAATGCCCTGGAGGCTTCTTCTCCCAAACACTGTAGGAGAATGAGTAAAGAAACAAAGACCCACAGGGCACTACTCTTTTATTATCTTTTGCCATTATCTAAATTTTGTAATATTCCAGTCTTCCCCAAAGTTCAGAAACTCATTTCAGCTTTACCACAAGAGTCTTTTACAAACTGGACCTGACCAACTCTAACCACCAATTATTATGTGTAAATTGTGACAGAGTCGCAACAATATCCTTCACCCTTACTCATGCCTGGCTCTAGAGGGTACCTATTTCATTTCTGTACTTTTATGCCAACTCTCTGATCCATGTAATAATTAGATGTGACAATTAATAAATATGATTACATTTAAACAAAGACAAAGAACTTCAAAGATATTGTAACTTTTTATGATGTTTCTATTCTATAATATAGCACAAACACTTGAATTACTCAACAGTAGCAAATCTTTATCTTTTGAAGGTAAGTGTTCAATACTTTGGAATTTGGGAAGTGTTCAATACTTCTTCAGAGTCAAGCATAACTTTTCAGTATGTGAATAATTTTGGAAATACTACACTTAGTCAATTGAAATGTGACTATAAAATTTTCTTTGTGATCTAAAAACTGATCCTCGAATGTTTCTCCATCAATCCAAAAGATGATTTTCAAAAACGTTGAGTGCAATGGTGACATTTCAGACAATTAATCCAAAAATAAATATTGTGTACAGGAAACTAGTTACCAAGCCTTCTCAAATCCACAAAACTAGTTTATGACAGAGCTAGATTTTCCTGACTCTTAGGCTTTCTTCATTTTGCTACATCTTTGATTCATCCAAATAATCTAAAATATAGTTGTTTATTTTGTTGCACAAATGACATTTCTCTGTTTGGTTAATCAAACGCTTCAAGACCTTTTCAACTGCTCTCTCAAGATTTTTTCTCCACCTGGTAGATTCAGGTCCAGATGAATCCTCAGGAAAATCTACATTATGTAATGGTATAACTTTGGCCTGTCTGTTATCTGTCTTCACAGAAGTTTTAATTTTTTCCTCATAGCATAGCTTACAAGTGTAACTATTTTTAAAAAATTAGCTAGTAAATATCTGCTTCTTTCTAGATTGTGAATTCCTAAAGAAACATTGTTTCACTTTTTTACTGATATATTTCTACCACCTAGCTTACTGCCTGGCAGATAGTCAATACTTCAATAGATATTGAATAAATATTTGCTGAATAAAATAATGAACTTCCACATATTTTAGATAATGGAAAAATAATAGGGACTATGGGATTCTGGAAAATTTTTACCTCTTTTCTACCATTAATTAGGTGTGTTTTTATAAGCAAATTTCAATGTTTCAACTGTACTTTGAGATAATTTATCCAAATATTTTTTATATATGTTTTATATTTATAATGTATTAGGCAAATAAATATTAATTGAGAGTATCTTAAAATTATACCAAATTTGGAAGAACATATTATCAACAAATAAACTGCCACTCTATGGACAACCAATTAATATTCCCAATTACTGTTGGAAAACCAGTATAATTAGTATTCATTATAATACCAGGGTTAAGAGGGTCTACTCAGGTGTCTGACAGACATGGAATGTGACCAAGATGGCACTAACATTACTTTCAGCTTAACTAAATGTTACAGAGGTTCCTTCTTGACTGTAGATCTACTTTAGAGCATCTACTTTAGAAAATTGGCAATTACATTTTATTTATCTGCCCCTTTGAAATATATATAATTCTCCTCCCAGCCTCTTGTCAGTTTTATGATCCCATGAATGTCTTTGTGGAGGACTTGGAATCATCTCTTTGGAATATAATCAGCAAGAAGGATAGCATTCCTTTATACTAGACTCTGTGGCAAGGCAGGGTCTAACTTCCATGGGTGGCAAATACAAATGACCTAATCTTAGACAAAAAGCTTTGCAAATTCCAGATTAATTTAGCATGCTCAATACACTCCCTTCACCAACCTCTTCCCTAACATTCTCCAGTACTTTTAGAGTAACTCATCCTAATGCTTAGAAACTCTAATGGTTGTTTTGTTACAGTGATGTGAGTTAACTCTCTCTCTCCTACTGTAATAGCCTTGAATGAATGCTTCCTTGCCTGTTTAATTATCTCTGGTGCACTATTTCCTTTGGCAATGCAAATCTCATGGAAGTAAGTTAGTAACCATGGGACCTAGAACAAATTGTTTTGCTTCTAAGCACTTATTTGTGAGCGATGCAACAGGAAGTATGTTTGTAGTATATGCGTAAAGTCCTCAACCCACACAGTGTTCAATATGTTATTATTAACTTATTTAATAAAGCTTATCAAATAATTGTCAGTATATTATCGTCTATTAATTGTTTTAGGACTGAAGATAAAGCTTATATTTTCAACCTTTTTTTTTTTTTTAAGACAGAGTTGTCCTATGTTTCCCAGGTTGGTCTCAAACATCTGGGCTCAAGTGATCCTCCTATCTCAGCCTTTCAAAGTGCTGGGATTACAGGTGTGTGCCACTGCACTGGGCCTCAAAATAATTGCAAGGTTAAAATAACTGTGTACATCTAAAACTAATGTGGATTTATTATATCTTCAGTCTGAGAGTTCTGAGTAGCATACTCAAGAGTACTCTAGAATGGCCTAATAAAAATTAAATTCTCACAATTATTCTGAATAAACTGATAAGAGGGAATATGGAAATAGTAAAATGTGGGGAAGAAAACAAAATTAATTAGTTTTGTGGCCATCTGATTTGGGCAAACAATATTATTATGATTCCAGTTTTTTCAAAAATTGTAGTCTCATCAAAATCCCTTAGAGAATAGAATCTTGAAAGATAAGGTCCAAATGTCTATTGCAAAGTGCTGTCAGAGAATATAATTAGCCTTCATTTAATAGAGGTATTCAGAAAATTAAATTTCAGGAATTGGGATAGCCTTAATAAAGTACTTAACAAAAAGTCAAGCCCATTATTTGTTATCTAAGTATTATGGCAATCAACTCTTTGAAACCTTCATATTTCTTCTAATTACCTCAAATAAGTCACAGCCTATGATATTTCATAGCTAGGTACTGGTGTTCTTAATTCATTCAATTTCTTCTTTTAATTCCAGGATTCATTAAATCTTCTCTTTCTCCACCCATCCTACCTCCCTCTTTTTCTTGTGACAGGGTACACTCTGAAATTTCCTCCTACAGCTAGGTGGATAATGTTACCTATTGCTCCTTTAGAAATTACTGATCGTACTACATTTCCATACAGATAACAATGAGTATCAGATTCAGACTTTCAGATAAGCACTGGAATTCTTTCCACCTGCTATCATATTTGACCTATAGGCAAAATTACATTCCATAAAATGTTCTCCCTACACACAAAAATAAATGGTGAAAGAAAGCACTATGTTCTCTTTACATTGTCAATTCCAACTTCAAGACAGAATTTTCCTTTCACATTCATAGAATCTAAGGCCAGGCAAAGCTATAATTACAGAGGTTTCTTTTAATGTTTCTTTTTTAAAAAAGGTTTCAAGCCATTTAAACTTCATGAATAGTTGTTTTTAAATTTTCCAATTTAGTATAGTCGATAGATTTCATTTTCTAGCATAATTATGAATTGTTTGAAAGTGGTCTGAACTGACAGCAGCCCCTATGTTGAGTGACAGGCAGATTCTGTAAAACACCAACTACATTATATTGGTTATTTGTCTGTATGTTGAGTGACAAGGCAGGTTCCGTAAAACAGCAAGTACATTATATTGGTTATTTGTTTCCTCATTGTGCTCTAAATTTCAGGTGATTAAATCCTTAAAAAGTATTTTAGAATTGGGTGATTAAATCTTGTCAGGTAATTTAAAACCTTTAGAGGCATAATACCATAAAAACATTTTAATATCTTTGATTCTATTCTATCAAAAACAAATTATTTTTCCAATATAAATATCCCCAGCTTACGATGAGCCCTATCCGTCGATATCACAATATGACAGCATCAGACACTTGTTATCTGCAAAGGCAGTGAATCTGCTATTTGTCACCAAGCAACATTCAGAAACAATTTCCCCTTTTCTATTATCATGCAAAATGCGTTCAGGACAAAAAATGCACACAGAGAAAATTACTCCTCTGGTGAGATATTTTGACACAAAAAAATCTTTCCTCATCAAAGATGAAAAGCACCTTGTCACTCACTTCTAATTACTGCCGCATTTCTGTCAATGTAGAGAGACGCCAACTCCCTGTGGCAACGTCACAGAAGCATTTACTAAGATGCAGAGTTGAATTCGGCCTGTGAGCAGTATTCACTGAACTCAGCTGGGTCTTTGGTGATACACCAAAATTGGGTGATTTCTAATTATAACTATTAATCTTCTTTAAAGTCAAAGTAAGGACACTTTGTCTTTTTGCAAAAATATTTGCTATTTCATCTTTGATATCAATGGAGACCTTCCTTCTCCAGTCTTTTCTGAAATGCCTATGGCATTAAAATGTAATGATTACCAACATTCATACAACAAGAATCAATTTCGAGAGTTGTAAACTTATTAAACATTAAAATAAAGCATTTCCTGTTCCGTGATTGTGATTAATATCCATAACCAAATGAGTTGGGCAGGAATGAAGGGGTGTGAAGGTTGAGAAGAGCAGATGCAAAATCATTAACCACATGTGGAAATCACTTCCTTACAAGAATTATAATTCCGGCCACTCACTTGCAAAAGATTTTCCAGGCAGGGCATTATGATATAGAGGAAGAAAATAATCATTAGTGAGCAAACCAGCAACAGTATTAAGACTTTCGGTAATTCCACTTTGTATTGAAGCCAGGTTCCAAAGGGTCTTACAAGGAGGATCTGTTAATGATGAGGATGGATGGGATGATGGGGCCTCAGGGCTTTCCTCTGGCAACTTTAAGTTCAGGATACTGTTGCTAAAACTTTCTCTAATACTCTTTCCCCTAGGCTGATCCTGATAGAAAATAATTTCTAAGGAAAACCATCCATAATATATCACCAGAAGAGTAAAGGAGAAAACTTGCTTACACTCTCTGACTGTTACCTCATTGCAATTTTCATTGATCTGCCACTTTTATTTCAGATCAATTATGCTATGTTTGATAAGCTGTGTCCCAAAAACAGCATAATATATCCATTCACCAAGTGTTTACTGAGAGACTGTCAGATTTCAGTTCCTAAACTAGGTATTGGAAATACTAAAATGAATTAGAAACAATCTGTGTTATTAAGAAGTTAGTTATTTCATATCATATCTTCTTTACACAGAAACAAAGTATCAGAACTCAAGTTCAGATAATCAATTTCTTATACCAAGAGAGCACTTATTAGACTGTTTGAAATAAAATGGAATGAAATGAATTGGCAAGATCATTCAGCATATTCCCAGCTTTAATACTGGACTGGCTCTAAGCCTTTCTAAAATTGTTTTCTCTTCTCTCCATATGTTCTGTGAAACAGCATGACAGAGTAAAAAGTCCACAAAATTTGAGTAAGAAGGCCTCGGAGTAGGCTTATGCTATACCACTTTCTAAAAATATGAACTTGGAAAAACCCTATTTTTTCTATTTGAACATATTAACTCTCATTTGTGGCATATTTATTATGTGTTACCCATGATACTAAATGCATATGTCTTTTTCATCAAATCCATATAGCCACTGAGAAATGTATTGTTACTATACTTATTTTAAAGATGAGAAAGGGAACTAAGATTCAGAGTGATTAAGAAACTTATACAATATCAAAGCACTAAGTAGCGAAGCTGGGGAGCAAAGGGACGCCAGATCAATCTGACAGGCAAACTCAGGCATGCTCTTAACTTTTATGTCACTTGGCCTTTTCCTGTTGGTCTAATTTAGATCCTTAATTAGGTTTTTTACTCCATCCCACCTAAGCAAATACAACAGCCTCCACAGTAGTGTCTCTGTCTCCAATATTTTCCCTTCAAAGCCATCCTTATTTGGCTACCAGAGTGATCTATTTAAGATGTGAATCTGACCACATTCCACTGCTGCCCCAAACCCCTCAACAGCACCTGTGGATCTTTTAGGACGAGAAATTCCTCAAAGTATAAATGTCCACCTCCTACATGACTCACTTAACTCCTGCATAAGGTCATCAAACTCAACCCTTCTCCTTTTCTTCCCCAGCAACTTCACTACTACACCCAGTGATTTAATCACACTGACAAATAAAGGCATCTTATTATCATGAAATAATTGGAGAGTTTGTTAAAATTCGAATCCATTTTTTCATAAACGCTTTATACTCTGATATTATAGACACTGTTTGTGGTTAAAATGTGGCATAGTTTTGAATCTTTGCTTGTCCTGTGAACTAAATGGATGATAGAAAAAGGCCAGGTCTTGCTCTTATCTTCTTACTCAATTATCTCAACAATCTCTCCTGACCAAATGTTAGATAAGAGTCTGCATTTACCTCTAGGATGGAGGTAGTCTGTGTGTACTTCAGTGAGCAAAATATGCTGAATATATGTTAGACAAGCTAGAAAAGTTACCATATTATGCTAATCCTACAACCACCTGAGTATTTGAGGGAATATACAAATGTATTATTGCATGAACTGTGATACTTAAGAAGTTCATACAGCATATTGATATTTCTGAGCTGTTCAAATAAGTAATTTAATTTAGTTAACATCTAATTTAAAAATAAACACAATTATCAATTAATTAAAATCTTAATTTATGAAAACTTTTTTTCTCTTTATTGGATCAGTCATACATTTTATCATAGTTTATTCTGTTTCCATTCTGTCTAATTCCTGTGGCATTTTTAGATGAATATTTGTTATTTTAAAACACGAAAGAAATCTTGATTCTTTTTAGTGAGCATAATGAGCTGAAAACTGATAGACTTTTGTTCTCCTTTGCTCCAATTATTTTATAATTATACTCTAATTATTTGAACATGTGAGGGAAATAGAATTTTTGTTCTCTGTTTCACAAAGAAAGGAAACAGGACTAGTGATAGCCTCAAGATAACACAGCAAGTGACAAATCTTGGAAAGGCCAACCTTCATAACAATGAAAGATTACTGCTTACTTATAACTGCAATGAAACTTATTATTTTTTCACAATTAATTGTTTGCTTTTTTGTCACTGTCCTGTTTTCTTACCCCATCGATCTTTGGCATGGCCACGGGAATTACTTCGTTTGGCCCATGAAATATGGACAACATTGGTCAAATTAGGAGGCTAAACCCTAGGAAAAGGATTAGAAAATTGTATGTGTTTCTGCTTGCCTTCTTGGTGCTGTCCTCTGATGTTAGAGAATATGATGTTCCCGGTGGTTGTGTCCTTCATCATGACTGCTAGATAAAGAAGACAAAGGGAACAGCACGAAAATGTCACAGACCCCAGCACTCCTGCCTCCACACACATTTGATGTAAATGTGAGTATCAAATAAACTTGGTATTGTAACATTTATATTATATTATAGCATTATATATTTATATTATATTATAACATTTATGGTATGTAACATTTCGTAATTTGCAACCTTACCTAGTAAAAGTTGACTAATAGTGTATTCTATCTACTTAGAAACTTACGTCACTTCTACGTTTTATTTGACAAATTATTGAGAAATTACTTGAGCAGTAAAAGACTTTTGTAAAAGAGGTAATTAATCCAAAAGAATAAAACATGTAAATATAGTTTCACCAAGGAGATGAAAGCCTTAAATACTAAAACTTATAAAACATTGCTCAAAGAAATTAAAGATGACATAAATAAATGGGAAGACATCTTGGTTCATGGATTGGAAGACAATATTGTTAAGAAGATAATGCTTTTCACAGCGTTCTATAGATTCAGTGCAATCCTTATCAAAATCTTATGGAATTTTTCCCCCACAAATTTGAAAACATATCAAAAAATACACATGGAATCTCAAGGGGCTTGCAATAGCAAAAACAATCTTGAAAAAGAAAAGAAAGTTGGAAGACTCATGTTTCTGACTTTAAAACAGTGCACAGCTGTAGTAATAAAAACAGTGCGGCACTGTCATAAGTACAGACCTAAAGAATAGAATATAGAATACAGAGCATAGAAGTAAACTTTACACATATGCACAATTTGTTTCTTGTAAGTTAGCCAAGACCATTCAGAGAAAGGACTGTCTTTCCAATAAATGGTGTTAAAAAAATTGAATATCCACATCAAAGAAAATGAAGTTGGACCTTTACCTTATATCATATGCAAAAATTAACAAAAAATGTATCACATACCTAAGCATAAGACTTAAAACTTTTTTCACCAAAGGGATGCTTAAGAAAAAAAAAAGCAAAAACTATAAAACTCTTAGAAGAAAACATATGAGGGTATCTTTATTAACCTTGGGTTTGTCAATTATTTTTCAGATACGATACTCAAAGCACAGAAAACTTAAAAAATTAGATAAATTTTTCTTTATCAAAATTAAAAACTTCTGTGCATCAGAGGATACCATTAAGAAAGTGAAAAACAACCCACAGAATTGGAGAAAATATTTGTCAATTATGAATTTCATGAGGAATTATTATCTAGACTATGTAAAGAACCTGTAACTCAACAATAACAAAATAAACAACCCAATTAAAGAATAGGCATTTCTTTATATGTACGCTCTGAATAAATGCCTATTCAAGCCATTTATTCAGAGAGTACATGTAAATGATCATTAGCATATCAAAAGCGCTCAGCATCTTTAGTCACTAAGGGACTGCACATCAAAACTGCAATGAGATCCCGCTTTACGCCCATGAGCCTGGCTATTATTAAAAAATAATATAAAATAAAACAGAAACATGTGTTATTAGGAAGAGAAATTAGAACACCTGTGAGCTGATAGTAGGAATATAAAATGTTATAGTGGCATAGCCACTGTGAGAAACAGTTTGGCAGCTCCCCCAAAAATTAAATATAAAATAACCATTTTATCCAGCGCTTTATTAAAAGCAGGAGCACAAACAGATGCTTGTATGCCAATGGACACAGCAGTGTTATTCATAATAGGGAAAAGGTTGAAACAAGACAAATGTTCTTCACTGCATGAATGAATAAACAAAATGTGGTCTATACATACAATGGAATATTATTCAGCCTTTAATAGGAATAAAATTCTGACGCATGCCATAACATGGATGATCCTTGAAGACATTGCACTAAATGAAATAAGTAGCCACAAAAGAATAGCTAGTGTGTGTATGATTCCACTTACATGAGGAACCTAGAATAGGCAAATTCAGAGATAAAATATAAAATAGAGGTCATAAGATGTTGGGAGAAAAAGGAATTGGGAAGTCATTGTTTAATGAACACAGTTTCTGTCTGGAATGATGAAAAAGTCTAAAAAGCTGTGAAGATAGATACACAACACTGTGAATAAACTAATGCTACTTAATTTCATAGTAAACCATGGCTAAAATGATACATTTTATGTTAAATATATTTTACCACACATGTACAAAATGAGATTTGCAAATCCCTGATATGACCAAATCATAGGTTCAATTGTTTATTGAATACAATATTATGTCCCAGATACTATGTTGGGTGTATAATTCTTGTCTAATGGACACAAAAGCTCTATAAGGGGCATCTTAGTCCATTTGGGTTGCTGTAACAAAGTGTGTTAAATTGGGTATTGGATAGAGGCTGGAAGAATTTTAAAGTGAATGGAGCATTAAAGGTGCTTCTGGTGAGGGTATAGAGAAGAAGAGCTATAGAGAACACCTCAGTCTTCTTAAAGCTTTCCTACCAGGTCATGAATAGGATGTTGATAGAAATATGGATGGTAAAGGCCAGGTTGATGAGGTCTCAGATAAAAATAAGGAACATGTTATTGGAAACTGGAGGAAAGGTGATTCTTCTTATGAAATGGCAAAGAACTTGGTAGAACTGTGTTTGTATCCTACTGCTTTATGAAAAGTAGAAATTCTGAGTGATAAATTAGGATATTTGGTGGAAAAAACTATCTATGCAAAATGTTGAAGGTGGAGCATGGCTTCTCTTGACTGCTTGCAGTAAAATGAAATAGAAGAGAAAGGAATTGATGAAATTTGTAATAAAAAAAGAATTAGAATTTAGAGATCTGGAATATTCTCAATCTGCCCATACTGTAAAGAATAAAAGCATGTTCAGGGGAGAACACCAAGGGTGTGGCCAAGCAACCTTTTGATAAAAAGATTAGTATGTATGGGTGGATGCCTGACGCTGTTAATCAGGACAATAGAAGAATGACCACAATAGCATTTTGGAGATCATGGAAGCTGCCTCTCCCTTCACAGGCCCAGAATATCAAGGCTAGGGGACAAAACTATGACAAAAGAGGGAGCTCAAGCATGACTCCATTGGGCAAGGTGCACTACAGGCCAGTGTCTACTTCACCAGGGCTGCCAGCGGTAAACCTTGGTAATTTCTGTGTGGCGCCATCTCTACTGGTGCAGAGAGCGTATGAGTTACAGGAAATGGCTGCCTCCATCTATATTTCAGAGGACTAGCTGGAAAGCCAGGAAGCTGAGCAGAGAACTCCCCCAGGACTAGGGAGCCGCTACAGACAGTCCCCACCAAAGCAATACCCTAAGGAGCTTCAAGAAGGAGAACTGCTCCTGATACCCCAGAACCTAAGAGTAGCTAGGATGCAGTTTTAGCCCAGGAGCATGACAGATATGTGACTTTAATGTGTGAGAGCTGTTGCATGAGCTGCCTTTAGCAAAGCCAAAGGGGCAGGGTTGCCTGGAGCCTTAGAGGTCCAACTCTTGCCCCACTGTGTCTGGAAGATGGGCCATGGAATCAAAGAAGATTATTCTCAAGACTTACGGTTTAATGCTGTTTGCCCTGTAGGTTTTATACATACTTGGTATCAACTACCACTTTCTTCCTTCTGATTTCTTCCTTTTGGAATCAAATGTCTCTTCTATGCCTGTCCTACTACTGCATTTCGGAAGCACTTAACTTGCTCGATTTCAGAGGCTCACAGCCGGAAGGCAATTTGCCTCAAAATAAATCATATCTTGAGACTCATGTATATCTGATTTAGTTGATATTTAGATGAAAATTTGGACTGTAGACTTTTAAGTTGATGCTGGAACAAGGTAAGACTTTGGGAGCTAATGGGGCAGAATAAATATATTTTGCATATGAGAAGAACACACATTTTGTGGAGCCAAGGATGGAATTCTATGGTTGGAATGTTTGTTTTCCCTCTAAATCTAATATGTAGAAAACTAACCCCTCAAGTGATAGTATTAGGAGGTGGGGTCCTTGGGAGGTGATTCAGTTATGAGGACTCTGCCCTCATGAATGGGAGTAGTGTTCATAGAAAAAGGGTTTAAGGGAACCTTATGCTTGTTTCACCCATTCCACCACAAAAGGTTATAAGGACATACAGAAAGTTGGTTGCACTACCATTTACAGTTTTAAAAAGTTTATGAATGGAAAATATTGTGTTATCAATATTTGTTTATTTCCATGAAGATGATTGCAATTGAATTGGCTCTGAAATTTTGACATTTTGAAAAATTTAAAATTCAGAGAGTACAATATAACTTTTCACTTTACAACTGCATTGCAGAGGTAATAGAAGAATTGTTTAAAAGTTAATCTGACAAAAATACAAATAAAAAGAAAATGTTCAAAAAGAAATGTAACACTGAAATACAAAATAAATTTTTCCACTTAGAACTTATTTCTACTTTTTAAATGAATAGATAGACCAATTTGTTTTTGTTTAATTTTGCCGTACTTTTCTTTCCCATAGGCTGGGAGAAATATTTTCAACCATTGCACACATAATTCTGAGGGGTTTGAGTTTCCTAGATTTAATCTAATTGTCTAACAATACAAATAATCAGTGCTAACAAGTAATATTAGTAGACTGAATGTTTGAAGTTCTATGTAGCCATATATAATCTAGCACTTGGTAAAAATAAACAAATGTATAGTTCTGCCATTTGAATTTTAAATTTTGAAATAATATTTGCCTTTAGATTTTCAGTGCTCTTCAAGTTTGTTGGTGTCTCACGTTCATCTTGGCCTGAGACTCATAGTAAATTAAGAATGACAACTCTTAAAGATTAACTGGATTTGGCCGGGTGCGGTGGATCACATCTATAATCCTGGCACTTTGGTAGGCCGAAGTGGATGGATCACCTAAGGTCAGGAGTTTGAGACCAGCCTGTCCAACGTGGCAAAAGTGTGTCTCTACTAAAAAAATAAAATACAATAAAATTAGCCAGGCAGGGTGGTGTGTGCCTGTAATCCCAGTTACTCAGCAGGCTGAAGCAAGAGAATCACTTGAATCTGGGAGGTAGAGGTTACAGTGAGCTGAGATCACACCACTGCACTGCAACGTGGGTGACAGAGCAAGACTCCATCTACCGAAAAAAAAAAAAAAAAACAATTAAATGGATTAAGGCATTCTACCACCTGTAATCAGAAGTACGCTGGTAATGAAAAGGTAGAACGTTTGATGTGAAGGTTATTTTATTATTCCATTTCATTCCTAGGTTCCATTTAATCTTTCAAAGTTTTTCAAATGAGTCACTAGTAGAGTCTTAATGTTGGGCATGTATAGATCTAAATAACAGATGAGAGGTGGGGGCAGGAGGGGAGGTGAAATATCTTGTCTTTTTCTATACCTAATTGGTAAATGTTCTCTACTCTCAGGTAAGAATAGAAGTGTTAACTTACATTCATTATACCACTTACCCCTTGAAAAATTATTTTCACATGCTCTCATCTGATTACTATAAGTGAGCCAAAACTCATTGTGATGAAATTTTATTCAGTTATTTTGCATATGCTATAGAGCCCATTTATGACTTTTAATATTCCATAGTCTCTTTTATCATTCTCAATGCTGTGTTAGTTATTTGTGTTGGCGATAAACCTCAGTGTGTGTGTGTGCGTGTGTGTGTGTGCGTGCGTGCGTGCACGCGCATGTGTTTTCAGGCTAGGAAAGGAGTCCTGTAATTTCAAAGTATGTAATATTACTATTTAATTTCAGTTATGAAGAAAATCTCTAAAAGAATAATTCACCCCTTTACTATTTTAACTGCTAATATCTATTGAATCTCAGGTATACGTTGATGACTATATTGAATAAGAGGGGAATGTTGAAGGCTGAGAATTTTAAAAAGAGGCAAATAAGGTTTGAGTAGCAACAAAGTGTTATTACATGAGAGCAGAATTTAAAAGTGCATATCTGTGAGTCCTTGACTAGTGAAGTATCTCTCATCAAATTCCTTAGGCTCTTTGAGTTTGCCGCCTATCAATACATTTATTATAATGTAACTTACTGGGTTATTAAGTTGCATTAAATTATACTAAAGAAAACTAAAGAGCTTAGCACAAAATGGTTGCCTAACTATTGTTAGTTTCCTTTTTCTGTACTTGACAATCATAAAACTTGGTGTTATGTACACATGTTTTTCACTGATTTAAGTAAAGATCTCTCATTCTTTCAATTGTTAAGGTAAGGTAATCTTTATAAATAGAAGCCCAATTTAATTCCAAATACAGAACCTAATTATTTCCTGAATCAAATCCTGCCAAATTAGAAATCCCATTTACTTTAATAATAATTCTATTAATATGACTGACTAAATATAATTCCATTTTCTTCTTTGTATTCTTAGGAACATTCATCAAATGTGATTTTATTTTTTATACATTAAAAAGCAGAATTATATTTATTGACCCTTAATCATCCTGGAATTGTTACTAAAGGTAAATATACTCTAAGAGGGTTGACAGAATAATGGACAGACTTCTTTCAGTGAAGTGTTTGGAAAATAAAGTCAGTGCACTGCGCAATGTAGCTGTTCAAAAATGTTTGTTGATGATGTTGAGGAAGGTTATACATAAAAGATACTGCTGACAAGTATGTAAAAATATGACTGTGGACTAACAAGATTGAGCAATCCTGTACATACTATGTAAATAAGCTTTTCTATGCCAACTTTCTTACCTGTGAAGCAGAAATTATAGTTTGCCTCCTGCCTGGTTAAATGCTGAGTGTCAGTCACATAGTAAATGCTCAATAAAGAGTGACTTTTATGATTAGTTTGACACATGCTCACATATTATTTATAGAGATCTAATAGTGTATTTGTTTAGAATTGTTTCTAACTTGAGACACCCCACAAGCCACAGTAAAAACTGCAGGTGGCAGGAGTTGGGGGGAGGTTTTAAGGCATTATATATAGTGTAAAAAATGTCCCTATTAGAATTACATAAAACATGACAGATGCATTAGTGACCATGAGGACAATAAACTAGTTAATTCTTATATTACAGGCTGTCTAAAAAGGACCCAGGTCACCCATAACATAGGAGACTTAGGTACCTGGGAAGTAAAACCTGATTAAGACACTAAGTCACTGAAGAAAACCACTGTTCACGATTTTGGTAATGTTTATTACAATCATGGGCATCAAAACACTCTACTTTTTCTATTCGACAGCACCACCCCTCCACCCCATCACCCACAGAACGCCCTGTAGTGTGTACCAGAGAGAATGGCTCTACAGCTCTAACCATGCCAGTCTCAGGACACCGTGGCTCAAAATTCTAGTTGCACTGGGGGTCTTATGGATTAAAATTACCCTTGTTTTGCAGTCTCATGTGAAATTGGTCCCAGAGAGATTTCTTAGAGCATAGAGTTCATTTTATTAAACTTTAATTAATTACTTATTTAGATATTTCTTCACTGCTTAGTATCCAAGAACATATGATCTATAGGCTAACAATATGCTACAGAAATAAAATTACTGACTTTATGAAGCATTTGTAGTATCAGGCAAGGCATCCAGTAAACACACAAACAAATAATACATTCATTGATAAGTGTGAGGGAAGAAAAATAAACCACGTTACAACTGATAGGAAGTGGAAAGTGTGCTAGTTAAGATAATACAGTGAGGAAAGTCTGATCTGAGGAGCTGAGATTTCAAAACAGATTTAAATAAAAGGAGGGAGCAAACCATAAAATTGCCAGTGACTAAGGTCTTTCTAGACAGAGATTAACAGCAGTTTCGGGGGCCCTGAGATAGGCAGATTTAAGGAACGGCAAGGGACCTGTGTGTCCATAGTATGTTAAACAAAGGAGAGAGTGGTAGGGCTAAAGGATGGACAGAGGGCTAGAAACTGTAGATTCTGAGGTTCCTATGGCCCTGATAAGAATTGCTTGTCACTTTGTGTGACGTACAGCTACGGCAGGGTTTGAAACACGGACCTGTTATAGTCAGATTTGTATTTTAAAAGCATCATTTTTTTGCTGCTCCAAGATGACTAGACCAGAGAGGCAATGATGGAAGCAGGGAGGCCAGCTAAGAGGTGATGGATCAGGAGAGAGATCATGGCAGTTTGAAACACAGCGCAGAGGGTAAAAAGCCAGCATAATGTGGGATCTGTTAGAGGTCATGCTGGTAAAATTCACTTAGCACTGAATATGGAGTGTGAGAAAAAGAGGAGTCACTGATGTCCCCCTTTGTTTTTTTTTATAATTTCCAGCTATAACATCATGGAAAAATTATCTGCATTTCAACTGACTCATGTTGTCTTTCATAAATCTATAAAATGTATTAAAATCCTTACAGCAATCTCCATTTTCAGCTGGACTTAAAGAACTCCTTTAAAAAACTTTAGGCTTATCCAGATCTAAACAAGGACCCCTGGAACTCTAATTGATGACTAACTACATTAAAAACACATCCAAAGCCTATTCTAAAGTAAACTGATGATTAGCAGGATATCACTATATTTCAAAGGTGTATTAATATACTTTAAATAGCGTGATTTATCTGCTCATGCTTGTGTGCAATCACATATGTAGCATAAAGTAGAATTCATATTAAATGAGCATTTACTATGTGGAAAATACATAATTGTGGAGTGAAAGAAAGCCAATTATGATTAATTGTTCTTAGGAAACCTGTAGTTAAGGGAGGTAACACAATGTTAATTCCTTTTGATTGATGTCTTATGATGTACTAAGATTGCTAAAAATGCTATCAATGATAGAGCAGATGCACATAGACCATCTTCTGGATTGACAAAATATCATAATGCCAAACTGGCCAAAGTACACATATACCTAAATCAACCAAGCAACTGAGGTACAATCTTCACACGGGGTAAACAGTTTTTCTTTGGAGCAGTTACTTATAAACAAGAACACCACTGTATAGACAAATGCCAATAATATATTCAAACTGATGGTGAGAGCAAACACAGATACGATGTGGGTAACCAAAGAACATTTAGTTAACTAAAGCCAAAGAAAAAAGTCAGGAAAATCAGGATGCACAGCAGAGAAATTAGTCACATTCTTTAGCAATAGAGCTGCAAATGTCTTGGTAGTCCCAACTGTCGTCGCTATTGGAACTGAGTTATAGATGGTAAGTCTGTGTGAAGGAGGCAAATCTCCTTTGACTGAGCCATATATATATACAAGGTTAAAACTGGCCATGATTCAATCTGTTCTAGGTATGTACTGGAGACTGTAGCAGCTGGATTATCTGTACTCCATCAGCCTCAAAATTATCAAATACACTCTAAGTGCAGAGTACAGTGAAACATATGCATAGGTGAAGACAAAATTACCATTTACTGCTCTTACTTTCCAAAATAATAGTTTGGACAAGCATACACCCAACTGGATCAAGAGTCCAGTACCCAGAGCCAGAAACTGTAGATTGTGGGGTTCCTCTGGGCCATGATAAGAATTGCTTGTTACTTTGTGTGATGTACAACTACGGTAGGGTTTTAAACATGGACCTGTTATACTCAGATTTGTATTTTAAAAGAAATGTTTTTGCTGCTCCAAGATGACATTCCCTGTGTCATTCTATTTTGCAAAGATTTGTAATCTACTAATAATTTTTGGAACATAAAGGTAAATGAAGAACATTTACATTCGTTTGAAAGAGAAACCAAACATTTATCAAAACAGTAGGATTTATAGGTGGTTAAAGCAGGTAAGATGCCTTTGTGCCTCTTCCTCATATTATTGAGTAACTTGAAAATAACAACAGTACTGCTGAAAAGAAATATCTATCTAGTTTGGGTCTTGTATAGTCTCCTTCTATTTCCCTGTCTGAAAAGGCTTATAAGAAATCCTTAAGTTTACTGGAGGCACGGGGGCAGGCGGCAGGGAGCTAATGATGGCACAGAAGAAGGGAAGGGCAGGAGAGTCACAACCCAGCTCTCAAAACATCTGTGGTATAAGGGAGAACCTGAGCTGGCTCTCCTGGTGGGTGAGGCAGACAGCCATCTCTAAGCATTGACAGTTATGAAAACATACCCAGGGTTGTGCCAGGTGTGGACACTTGGCAACTAAGACTTGAAGTGATGTTGACAAGTGTGACACGGCCCTTGACCCCAAGGACAGCTCATAGGCCAGAGCCTCCCTCTTCCCTTTTCAACACAAGGTTTTATAAGCTCCCACCTTGTCCCAGACAATCTTGGAAAGGAATAATGAAAGATGATGCCTCTTGCCTGGGAAGACAATGCCCTGTTAGGGAGTTCTGTGAGCAAACTAAATGTCCAGCTACACAGAAATTGTGGAAAGTAAGGAAGACTGAGTTTTACTTGGCAAGTTTCATTTTCTTCTTGTTTTTATCATTCCAACTTTAGGAATAGGGGCTCCAAACAACCTAAGATCAGATACAGAAAAAAAAAAAAGAACATTTAGGTATATTTGACTTATCGTGATTAAATTCCTGTCTTCCTACCCAAGCTATTTTTGCTATTATGTAAATTATAAGAGCTAAGTCAGAAAAATAAATATATGATGGGGAATAAAAGGAACAGTAAAAACCATTTCAGTTGCATTAATAGTCTCAAAATACCTGTCTATGAATGAGACAGCCAATTTAAAGAATAAAATACTTTGGCTCTAATATGCATCCTAAATAGACAACATTTATTTCCACACTGCCTTTTTAATGCTGTGAGGTCACTCCACAGCTTTTTAGAAAGCAGTCTTTGTGGCAACAACAAGAGGCTCCTCCATAAATTGCTTAGGTCTATTCATATTCCTAGATATTCACACAGCTATCATGTACAAATCTGACACTTGGAAGAATTTGAAACTTTCTAGTTTTATTCAATGCTGAGCATTTACTGTCTCAGTCTGCGTTATATATGCATGACACATCTCTCTCTCTATTAGTGCCATTTGTCTCGTCAATGTCGTCTGCTTTATATTTCAATTTCCTGGGCATGAGCAAAGTCGATTTGGCAGAAGAATAAAAAATGCTATAACTCTTTGGTACGTTCTAATCAGGTTCTAGCCACAGTGGGTATTTAACTCTGTATTTTCAAACTCAACTAATGCTTCACTGGAGATCTGAGGTTCCTTGGCAGATGCCTAGTCTGCTTGGCAGGAGAACAAAAACAATGGTTGTAATCTTTTGGCATTTTCTACTCAGATGACAGCCTCAGTAACATTGAACTCCGTATTTTCAAACTTGATGTATATAGTAGTTCACTGGAGAACCTGAAATATTTCAATCAATTTGGGAAATCCATCATGAAAAGAAATACTGTATAGGTAGATTGGGACCAAATTAAAAATGATTATGTTTGTATTTTTAACTGTTTATACCATCATTTACTTCTGAAAATGCCGATGCTTGGGTATTTTATATATGTTATAATAAAACACTATAAATGCAAGAGGAAGGATTTTAAAATGAAAGGAAGATAAAATATAGGCATAGGAGGAGGAGTTTAGGTACCACAACAATTACTACTTTTGAGTTAGGCAAGCCTGAATTTAAATATCAGTTCCATCTCTCAGAGTCTTCACAAGCTTGGCAGGGAAAGTTGTTCAGACCTCTAAGCATTAGTGTCTATATCTACAAAATGAGCCAAAAATTCTTACCTCATGGTTTTGTGAGTAGTAAGTGCAGCAATGTATGCAAAATACTTAGGATAGTACTTGGCTGCTTCTCGTATTAGTACACAATAGAGTTCATTAATTACTAGTATAACAGGGAGTTAAAATGGAACTCTTTCTGCTTGGTTTTAGGAGCTAACTTAAAACGTATTGCATATTCCAAAGTAAAATCCTAGTTTTCTTCTGCTGGATTTTCAAACAACTTCAGTTACGACTCCAGAAAATTATTTTACAGATCTTCTCAATCATCCAAACGCTCAGAGATTGCCACTATCCTGATTGTTTTTTTGTCATACTTGACATTTGGCTGTTCAACTTAATAGCCATAGAATCATACAGTATGTACTCTTTTAACTGAGGTTTCTTTCAGGCAGCACAGCATTTCTGAGATTCATTCATACTGTTACATGATCAGTAGTTTGTTCCTTCTTATCGCTGAGTAGTATTCTTTTGTGTATATCACAATTTGTTTATCCATTCACCTTTGACAGACAGGAGAACTCTTCCTAGTTTTAGATTATTATGAATAAACTTGCCATGGTTATTTCTGTACACACATTTTTGTGAACATATGTTTTATAATTCTTTGGTAAATACCTAAGAGTGAAACTCCTTGGTCACAGTGCAGATCTATATTTATATTTATAAGTAAAGGCACAAACTTTTTAAGTGGTTAGACCATTTTATAGTCTCAACAACAATGAATGAGAGTTACAGCATCTAAAATCTTTGCCAGGATTTGGTGTTTTCAGTTTTTCACTAATTTTAGGCATTCAGATGGTGTGTTTTAGGCATTCCATTGCTAATCTGTTTGCTTTTAATCTATATAGCAATTATTAAACAGTGAAAAAGATACTAGGGAATGGAAAGTACATCAGTCACCTAAGCTAAAATACCTTGTAGTTAAAGGTGTTTTGCAGTGCTAAAAATTAAACTCGTAATTATTACTAGGAGACAGCTCACCATCAAAACACTCAAAGTAAAGCTTAAAAGGGACTTTGGTTGGCAATATAACTTGAAAAATATATTATTCCACATTTATTTTTTCAACCTACTATCACATTCAATCTAATTATGTTTACAGGTAGTCTCTGAGAGCGCTATGCCCATGTCTAAAATGAAAAGAAAATAACAACATTTTTGCACACATTAGAATATCTTCTTTCTGAAATCTGAGAGATCAGGGGTAGGGAACTGATGGTTTGTTCTAGAATATTAATTTCCAGAATAGAGATAGAGCTTTGCTTTATCACATATCTATCCATCCTTCAACCCATCATCTGTGTTACATGCCACTATACCCTGTTCTCAGTGAGGTTATCACAAGTTTTCCAGTTCATTTTATTTAACTCCCTTTAAAAGTTTATTTCAAAAGGAGGCAAACTTCTCCTTTCTAACATCTCCAGATGGCCTCAACCAGACCTGCTGTCATTCCAAGTGTTCAATTCCCCCAAATGATCTATTACACCATGGTGCATTTATAATAAATAAAGGTTAAAAGATCATAAAAACAAGACCATATGCCCAAACATGTTGTGTGTACCTTGGCAATGGGAATGTAAGGACTAAGTCAGATTATATTCAGCTTGCCAAGAAACTGGATCAAAACTACGGGAAAAAAAAAGTCTGTCATAAAGGCAAGGGAGCTGAACAGCAGTTCACTTAAGGGTAGTGGGGAGAAGAGTGGCCAGTCTCCCTATATCTCTGCCAGATATTTTCTGTCAGATGTCCAGGAAAAAAATTTTTCAGCATGAAAATAGTCCAGCATGACTATGGAGGAATATTAAAAAATTTGGATTTCTCAAAAATTGGATTTCTCAAAAGTTTATGTTAAATTCCACCAGGAGAGCTTTCCCTTGTCCAGTCTGTGGCTATAATATTGCCTTTTCAGACACCATTGTTGCATTCAGGGTGGTCTGCCCATAGACTAATATTGCCTTTTCAGATGGGCTTCCTGATTGTCATCTCATACCCAGACCACTGTATTCTTGTTCACTTTTCTTTATAGCATTTACCACCATCTAATAACCATGTAATTTATTTACTCATTTTTTGTGTTGGCTGAACTCGCCCACTAGAATAAGCTTTGTGACCACAGGGATTTTTGTTGCTTGTTTTTTGTTATTTTGCTATACTGAACCTGCTGAGCCTGTGGCACAGAGTGCTCAGTATATATTTGTAGAATGCATGTATCACTGATTGAACACATGGAGCACTTAGGCACCACTGGGTGAAACTGCAGGGGTGAACTTTATAGTAGTGCTGTGCACACCAAGGAGTCTTCCAAAGCTGAAAGTAATGGTATAAAACCACAGATCTTACATGTATTATAATATACATCATACACGCACACATGCACACACACACAAAGTTAACCAGAAAATTAAGAAGCTTAAGATTATCTGAACCAAAGTTGACCATGTCTAACAGGTAGTGGCTGGATCTGAAAGATTTGGGACCATGCCATCCAGAAGATGTGATTAAAATAAGGAGTTAAGAAAATGTCTGAAGGCAGTCTGTAAGTTGAAGTTTCTTCATGTGAAGTTGGCAGGCTTAGATATAAAACCTTCCTTAAATCTAGATTATAGAACTTGACCTCAGCAGAGTTATTTCAATATAATCATCAGAAATATTGTCACTACATGGTAGTAGAAGAGTTGTTAATATGCTCAAGGCCTTAAAGTTTCAACCAGTCGTACTTCAAGAATTTCTTCAGAAGACTGTTCTGATGTATTTTTGGAAGGTAGGCTAGTAGCAGTGATCCTTTGTGCAATTATTTAATTTGTTAGTAAACTAATGAATTATTTTCATTAAATAAGTAACATTATTTATTAATGATAATTCAACTATATAACTAAACACATTTCTCAACAAATACAGCTATTCAAATGTATTTGTTCAAAAACTGAAGCAGAATATTTTTGGCTACAACAATCTTTATATCTTGAACATATTTTTAAAGTAATATATAAAACTTACTTTCAATAACAGAGTAATAACATTTTTAGTAAACAAAATTATTAATAGCACATTATGTTGAGGAGAAATGAGGGTGAAGCCATTTAGCAAGAGTTCTGCTGACAGAACTCCTACCTACCTCAGAGCCAAAAATAACCGGGGTTAATATCATGGTAGAATTGTCATTTAGTTACAAAAAATTGCAAACAATACATACTAAACACAGTCTGTAACCTCGTTACATATATTCCTAATCTCCCTTCTTATTTTTCCCTTCATTAAAGTGCAAAACAAATTGATCTCAGGTCAGACTCATGAAAAGTGGGACTGAACTGCTCAATAGCCTAAGAAAAGTAACTATCATATGTGCTTTCTCTTATTAGATATAAGAAAACAAAGAAATTTTAATATAGCTATTATGTTATACGAGCCTTAAATTTTGCTCTATATAATTTATGTGTTAATATATTGATTACTTTTGTTTCTAATGAGTGGGGAAGCTAAGCATTGAGATCCATAAAACCTTTTATTTTCTTTGTTTGGAAGTTTGTAACACTTTGCAAGCCCTGTGTCATTGTTTTACCCTTTGATAATAATAATCTTTTTGTGCCAGTAGAGAAACAAAAGGCAGAGATGTTCCTAGAATCCACAACTGTCCACACGGCAGGACTATTTCAATAGCATGATGACACAGCCCAGAGAATAACCAGGATTGTGACTGAACTTGAAACTCTGGGACGCAAGGACTACTTGAAGGAATTGAGGATATTAAGCCAGAGACATGAAAACTCTGGAAGAACATGAAAACTCGCTGCCTCTCAGATCTAAATGAGACTCTGCATACACAACAACGCAGTTCCTAGTACACAGTAATCGGTCAATGAGCTTTAGCTAGTGTCTTAGTCAGTTTGGGCTGTTACAGCAAAATACCATAGGCTGGTGGCTTCAACAACAAATACTTATTTCTCACAGTTCTAGAGGCTGGGAAGTCCAAGATAAATGTATTAGCAGCTTCAGTGTCTGGTAAGGGTTCCCTTTACGATTTGTAGATGGCTACCTTCCTCCTGTGTACTCACATAGGAGAAAGAGAGCTTGTATCTCTCCCTCTCTTTATGAGGGCATGAGTCCCATCATTAAGACCTCATCCTTAAGACATATTCTAACCTACGTTACCTCTCAGAGGTCACACCTCCAAATATAATCACAATGAAAATAAGGGCATTAATGTAAGAATTTTGGAAAAATGCAAGCATTCTGTTCATATCAACTAGCTTTCATCAAAAACCACAATTGTTTCACACTTCTTAAAGAAAAGAACAAAAACCAACTGATGGAAGTTATAGTAATAACATTTGTACTTCAGTATAAACAAACATTTCCTATAGAAAAATGAAAAGAATAATATAGAATTATTTATTTTGAGAAAGGTCACAACTGGGGATGTCATAGAGAGAAACTCCAAGGGTGAAGGGAGTAGATACCTTTTTTTTTCTTTTGGTTCAGAGATATCATGATTCTGTAACATAAAGGTCCTATTTAAAATTTGCACTTTTCTTGTTTTGGATTATGAACAAAACATCCCAAAAACTCCATTCAGATAATCCTTATATAGATATACACAATATGGCTCATCTATACTAAAATATCAATTCATAGAATATATAAAGTAGCCTAAATTTGAAATATATGTGCAGGTGAAACAAAACAATTTAAAACTACAATAAAACAAAAATCTATTAGAAAACAAATAATCATAAAATGATGTCCAAATTCAACATGAGTGATTTGGAGACGGCATACAATAATTTTCTCCCTGCAAACATTTACTGAAGAGTAAATTTTTAGAATGTAGCTAGCTTTAGTTACTCCAAAATTATCAGAGCATCCATATTTTGTAAAATTATTAAAAAAATAGAGAAGTGGGAATATCAATCTAATCAATCTGAAACACTGCAATTTCCAATATTATGATTTATCTACATATTTTTCTAATTATTATAAAACCATTTATCCAGAAACAAATAATTCCATTATTAATATTATACTAATTTTATAACTGTCTTCACTAAAACCAAAAGAAGACATTTCCTTCAGAAAAGTTCAACACTGAAACTATCTTGACCCCTGAGATAAGAGCCATAGTACAACCGTATATCTCTATTTCCTAAATATATGGGAAGCTAGGGAAGCAATAACATAATTTTACCGTTATTACGTTTCTCCTCAAGTTCATCTATTCTTACAGACTGCCTTAATGACTACAACAAAGGTATACAAAATTGGAAGTAAATATGTGAAAGGGAAGTCAGATCATAAAAAGGGGTTGGGTTTCAACCCAAATAATGAGTAGGATTTAAGACCCATAAGGCCTGGTAAATTCATTTGACAATACTTGTAGTGTTTCTTATCTTTTTCCAATTGTTTTTACTGAGTTACTTTCATTTTTATTTCCATTATAGATTGTCTTCCTGATAGAACTTCTATCATGCAAGCACAGTTAAAGGTTTCTACCTATTTATTAGTCAAAGTGGCTAATAAAAATAGTTTTGGGTCCGATGTTACCAGATATGTGTATGCACATGTTTGTGTTTTCTTATTTCTATACAGTGTGATATATTCTCAGGACAAGTATTCTATTTGAAAACAAAACACACTTTTGGTGGTGACTGAGTCACAAAAGCAGATTCACATATGGATTTTTAATTATATAAACAACATAAAAATACCAACAGCCTCAAATTGGCCAGTGCATTTAATTTTATATTGTTTGGGGGAAATTATACTTTCACAGCTTTGTTTAATTTCTTCTAGGTACACAATTACATTTATATATCTCAGGTTGTCCAACAGATTTATTTCCTATAAGTAAATGTTCTTATAAATATTCATTTTGATACACAACCTATAGATGTTGAATACGAAGATGAATAAGATATGGCCTTTTCACGAATAATTATAAGACCCAGAAGGGGGCAGACATGCATACAAATGTCTAAAATGCAAAACAATAAGTAATAACAGCAAGACAACAGAGACATGCAAAAGTACCACACAAGTTAAAAATGGAAGAAATTTTCCTATTTTTAAATAGAAACTCTAGAAAATATCATTTCAACTAATATTTAAAGGGCAGCAATATCTCAATCAAAGATTCTTAGTGTTAGAAGTGACCTTGGATATCATACCTAGTCTACTTTTTTGTAATAGGATACTTCTTACAATGAAGCACTCAGAAATACCATGCAATTCAGAGTCAGAAATCTTTTATCATGCTGAGCTGAAATACCTTTCTGACAGTTAGTCTTGGTCCACAGGCTATTCTTTGGAGCAATACATACTTATTCTAATCCATCTTCCACATGACAATCTTTTTAAACATCTGAGAACACACATATTGTGTCTGTGTAAATCTACTTCTTTCCAGAGTACACATCCTCAATTTCTTTCATCATTTCCCAGGTGCTAAAGATTTGTCATCCCTCCTCTCTTCCCAGCCACCCGCAGCTGGCTAATGCCTCTCCTCCAGATGAGGCCTAATAAGAAAAGAGCACAATGACACCACAGCATCCTCTATTCTGGATCCAGGCTTCACTACTATTGAATGACAATAATCTAATGCTCCCTTGCTACATTAAAACATTTTGTCTTTTGTTTTGTTTTTTGTTTTGTATATCTCTCTTTTTAAAAAATCTGACAAATGACCATAATTGAAGTTATTTTCTATGCAGACTCAGTAATATTACTAATATCTCAACACTTTAAGTTTCTCTGGTTCTAATTAATTGTATCCAAAGATTTTCTCATAGTCCTAAAAATAAACGGTATAATGACAATCACATTTGGGCACTAGTATCTACCTGCTTTTTTCCCCCTTCTTTTTGTTCAGACAAGTCTTCCCTCTGTTGCCCAAGCTAGAGTGCAGTGGTAGTATCACCACAACCTCCATCTCCTGTAATCCTCCCCATCTTAGCTAGGACCACAGGCACAATCCACTATGCCCCCCCCCTTTTTTTTTTTTTTTTTAAGATATGGGGTTTAACCATGTTGCCTTGGCTGATTTCAGCTCCTGGGCTCAAGTAATTCACTGGCCTCAACCTCACAAAATGTTGGGATCATGGGCATGAGCCACTGTGCCCAGATGCCTGCCTCTTAAATAATAAAATGACACCATTTCAAATTTTATAAAACTAAATCATTTTTAAAATGATTGCCCTACTTTGTTTTATATTACAAGTAAAATCCTTGCCTTTTTATTATAGGTAAAAGCCTTTTTTTTAACCACTATAGCATTGATTCAAGTTTCCTATATACATCCCTCTACTCATACAGTTGTCTCTGAAGAAAATTATAAGAAACAGTGTATGGTAAACAAATCAAATTACACATACTAAATAGTAACTTCTTAAATATTTTAAATTCTATAAAATCTTATTTACTAATAGCAAGTAGAGTGTTTGTTTCTGATATTTAAGACTATTTTTTCCATATCTTTCTGATACCCTTTTTTAAAATATGGAAAAGATCAGCATGACAAGTAATCACTGATTTATTACTAGATATGCTAGATAGCTTACTACTTAATTAAGCAGGCCAAGATGTTCTTGCATCAAGTTAAAATTATAACTTTTATTATTAGAATTCAAATCTGGATTATTGTAGTGATTCTTTTTTGGATGCTAATTATACCAAAGATTTCTTTATTATTTTTGTTCTCTCACAGTGCTTTTCTTCTTGGTTTGTCATTTAATTTTTCTTAAATTGCAAATGTGGGAAACTGGACTTAAGGCATATTCATGAAGGTTTCTATCACTGGAATTTTGTCTCCTCGGTAAGTCACAGAGAGTGATTAATGACCTTCAGGTAAAAAATGTTCTTGTAAGATTAAATTTAAGTTTTCAGTTCTTTCTTTTACTTTTTTTTTCACTTTTTATTATTTGTGGATAACATACTTCCCCTTTCACAAAGAGTATAAGACATGTGACTCATAGAACATAGCATATTTCACTGACTTCCACAGCGATCCAGTTTATTCTGATTATTCCAATTTTACAGGTGAAGAACCTGAGACAATGAAAGTGTACTCCAAATCATGCAGTTTTTTGTTTGTTTGTTTGTTTTTTGAGATGGAGTCTCACTCTGTCTCCAGGCTGGAGTGCCACTCTGTCTCTAGGCTGGAGTGCAGTGGCGCGATCTCGGCTCACTGTAACCTCCGCCTCCCAGATTCAAGCAATTCTCCTGCCTCAGCCTCCTGAGTAGCTGGGACTACAGGCTCATGCCACCACTCCCAGCTAATTTTTGTATTTTTAGTAGAGATGGGGTTTCACCGTGTTGGCCACGATGGTCTTGATCTCTTGACCTCGTGATCTGCCCACCTCGGCCTCCCAGAGTGGTGGGATTACAGGCGTGAGCCACTGCGCCCGGCCCAAATCATGCAGTTTTGAATTACTAGAGTTGGGATTCAAACCCATGCTTCCTGATGACAAATTCCATATT
Source organism: Cacajao melanocephalus (assembly GCA_963573385.1). Lineage (NCBI taxonomy): Eukaryota > Metazoa > Chordata > Mammalia > Primates > Pitheciidae > Cacajao > Cacajao melanocephalus. The sequence goes on along the minus strand of CAUYLG010025816.1, from coordinate 154,655 downwards.
ATTTTATACTTACAAACTACCTCTAAGCCTTCATGCTTCAAAAAAGCATACTGTGAAACTATCAAAACAGTATCAAATGAGATTATAAAAGTAAACTATTTGTATTCACATGTGGTTAGAATGAAAACAAACTCCAAATATTTCATTTAGAGAAATTTGTATTTTGTTCGTAATACATATTTATATCTATTTTAAATAAATATTCAATGTTTTATTTATCATAATACTACAAGTTAAATTTTTTCAGTTTGCTATGATTATTCGTTAGAATAAACATACTTTCATAGAGAAGCATCTCTTTCAGTTACAAGATGGTATTGAATTGTTGTTTCATCTCTTGTTAGGATTTTATCTAATTTACAAAAGATATAAGATGCAAATATAATAATAAAACCTGCCGGCAAATGCTTTATAAGACATCAGGTATTTCAATCACCAGAAAGTATGACCTTTCATGAGCTATTGTTTTACCAGGTAGTTCAAAATGGGGGAGACTTAGAGAAGCAGCAGAAGCAAGCAGAAAAGTTTATCCAAAATACTGACAGCAACCCGAAAATACAATTTCAAAGAAAAGCAATGGAATTATATTTTGTGGTCCTGAATACTTTTAATGTAGGTTTATGTAATTGTAATACCATAGCTTTTGAAATTAACTGTTTATGTTCATTACATTATTTCATATAATTATTTTTATGATTGTTACTATTAATAATTGTTATATTAGAGAAAAATCTCTCTGGACTTGCTTTTTTCGGTTTTTCTCTTACCATTTGATCTCAAATGCACCCAGACCAGGCTTTCAGTTTCACCATAACTTCCACTATATCGCGAAAGCTCTTAGCAAGTAACAGTAACATCAAAACAAATAAAAAGTCACTTCTAAGCTCTTATCTAACCAATAGCAGCTTTTGTCATGGCTGTTCACTTCCTCCTTAAATTTTTACAATCTGTATCATTCTTCAGCTTTTCTTTCCATTTCTGTAGCTGTTCCTTTTTTTTTTTTTTCTCCTAATTATCCACATTTCCATAATCTATGTTTTGGTCCTTTTCCTGTCTTCTTTTGGAGTACTGTCAAATAGTGGTGCAGACTTTCGATTCTATATCTCCAGCCAACTGAGCTTTCTTATACTCCGAATTTGTATGTCCTGCTGACTATTTTACATCTTTGCTAGTATATCAAATATGCGCCCTACACCTGCCTGGAAATGATCTCCTTAATCTTCCCATCACAAAACTTCCTCTGACACTTGCTCAATGTCAATAAGTAGAATCTCATTTCTAGTTTTCTAGGGAACTACCACTATCTGGTTCCTGAGGAACAAAATACTGAGATCATCCTTTCTGCTTTCCCTTTTCTTACATGTCATGTCTAATCAATCAATAATTGCTTAAAATATAAATTAAATCATGACATTGTTCAATCAAAAACCCTCTACCAGCTTGCTATCCACCCTTACAGAGAATGAAAACCAAAGTCCACACAATATCTCACATGGATGCATTTGTTTTTTTGAAAAAATAATTTTGGTTGCATCTCACCAGCTCTCTGATGTCACTTTTTTCACTCTCAATCTCACTCACTCTTCTCTATACCAAATCAAGTACATTCTTGCTTCAGGGCATCAGGCGAAAACCTGATGTCCCTTCTGTCCCCAAAAAATTCACATGGCTGGTACCCTTACCTGTTTTATGTTTAAAAGCAAACATCACCGTAGCAAAAATTCTTACAGAATTTCCCAGAAAACTAAAGCAAAAAGCCACCCAACCATAACATTCACTATCCTTTTAACTTAGATTTATTTCTGCCAAGACATTCATCACTTCAAAATACTGTACATTTGTATTTATTCATTAATTTAACACCTTTATTTTCATACTAGGATGTCAATTTCAAAAGCTTTTTTTATTTTAATGTTTTAATTTTTAATATTTGTGAGTATATAGTAGATGTATACATTTATGGAGTACCTGAGATGTTTTAATATAGGCATGCAATGTGAAACAGGCACATCATAGAGATGGAGTATCCATCCCGTCCACATTTATCTACAGGGATAAGGATTAATAAAATTATTCATGGTTATATTTCTAGTTAACTCATAATAGACAAATTATATAAATCTGTGAATGAACAAAATACATAAAATTGATTCAGCATCAACAAAGTTCTTAGAAAATTAGAAAAAAAGATGTTATAAGAATTTTTATAGATTATTTAACACATTTTATAGCAAAAGTTGACAACTTAAATAAATATAAACAAAATAAGCAAACAATAAATGAACATATACAAATAGAGAAAATACCAATAAGAAAAGAAAATGGAAGCTATCATAAAATCTAGTACAGTTCCTTGGCTTCCATTTTGGCTTTGATTTTAAGCCTCACATCACCCAAAGCATAAGGAAATACTATAAATGACAGAATCAGAGAGATTAAAATAAATAACCATCCTGTTTCTCACTGAACAACAAAAACAGCAACAAATAAAATTAAACAGCAACAAAAAAATTACCCCATTTTACAGAATTGGAGAGATTAAAATAACCATCCTGATTCTCAATGAACAATAAAAATAGCAACAAAATAAAACTGAACAGCAACAACAAATTACCCCAAAAATGAACACTGTTCTCTGTAGTAAGAAAAAAGAGACACTCTCCACCCCTCCTTCCATTCCAACCCGCTAATGGAACTCTGTTAGACATAATGGACAGCATGCCTTAGTCATTCTTGTGATTTGGGTATTACTGAATCTTATTATGCCCCTCAATACAAATTAACAGCAAAGACTAAAATGCCATTCAGTAGAAGCAGTTTTATGAAAGAAAAACAGTAAGATTCAAGTTCAGAGCTGTTTGGTCATGCTTGGTAGAAAGATAAATAAGTCAACCATTTTTAAATGAGTGAATATTATCTAGAAGATATTTTGTTGTATTGCATATTTAAAGATACTCTGTGTTCATAACAGTATAAAATTAATACCTATTTATAATGCTAATGTAAATTAAAAGAACCATTTCCCAAAAATATATATAGAAAAATTTATTTTCTATCTTACAGCAATTTAATTTTTACAAATAGGTTTATAAATTTAAACTAAAGCATGTAATATGACATATACTACTCTGAACTATCCTAAAGTTGAATAATTTTTCAGTTTTAATGTGACAGTAGTCATTAAATCATAAAGAAAACAACACTTAGTACAGATTTATACTGTTTTGATTTTTTAAACTTTTATAGAGCATATAAATAATTACTGACATTATACTTTAGATATTCCAAAAAAAGATTTCTTATACATTTTTGTTCTTTGAATAGCCACAAGTAGAAAATAATAGTCCTGGAAAAATATGTAACTTACTATTTGACTGTAACATTTATAAATCAACTTAAATTCCATATTTACAACATGTTTTTTTAAAAGTCTCTTCTAAGATTATGCTTATCTTCATTTCACATACAGCTTAATATTAGGAAAAAATTGAATGTACTGTCCCTTCTCTAACAAGATACAGAGAAAAATTACAAAAACCTACACTATGATTCCCCTTCTAGCTTCAAAAGGCGTGAAGAAATGCTCTGCATGCGTCCTCATGTTACTTCAAAATTCTTATTAAAGTTCTTTTGAACATGGTAATTTATTTAAAAAATAACTGTACCCCAAGCATGTTTCCCTTTTACTGTTGTGAATTGTCGTATTGATCTTCTTTCTATATCTACTGTTTAGTGCCTCCGCCTCCCGAGTAGCTGGGATCACAAACACCCGCCACCATGCCCAGCTAATTGTATTTTTAATAGAGACGGGGTTTCACCATGATGGACAGGCCGGTCTGCAATTCCTGACCTCAGGCAATCCACTCACCTCATCCTCCCAAAGCGCTGGGATTACAGGCCTGAGACATTGCACCCGGCCTGGTCCTTTTTCTTTTCTAGTTTATAAGACATTAAGAAAATTGTGGAATAAATATTTTTTTTAAAAAGCCACTTTTATTTTACAATGAAGTAATAGTATTATAAATAGAAGACAAATAATAAAATAAATGTTAATTAAGGCATTCCACAACAGATTATTTCCTATCTGGTATACCCATTTGAGTCATGTCATTCAAGCAACTCAGAGTGCACAAATTATACACTTAGGTTGTTTATCCAAGATATACCCACATCCCACAAAAAAGTGAAACATTCTCTTAACCAACTTATTTTGACAATTTTATATCTAATAGCTAATTTGATTAATATTTTTGACTGAACTTTACTTGTGTTTGAGGGACTAGTTACAATAGTGTAGTCGACATTTATTGAATTTACTACTGTATACAACCATACCCCTCCAATAAATTAAAGGTTAAATCATCAATCTAAAAACAAAGTTATTTTTTTGCCCAAGAATAAGGTTAGGGTGAAGAAAGCTCACACATTTCCTGATGAAATTTCTTGTAGGATTCTCTGTGTTTCCAGGGACTCAGACTATACTTTAATTACACCTCAGTAGCAGATGCTGTTAATGCCCCAGTCCACAATGGTGAATCAGTCCACCTGCAGGCACAAAGGACTGTTCCTATACTCATTTTCCCATCTCAAGGGTATGAGTCTCATAGCTGCTTCTCCGCCTCAAGATTTTCTCTAGCACCATGGGAGCTTGCTTAACCAAGTACAAGGCAGCCTGAAAGGGATCTGAGTCTTATTAGCCCTAAAGTCAACCGTCACCCATGAGGCTCATTAGGGGCATATTTTCCCCAGCTTTCCATCTATCATTGTGAGAATTCTGAGGTATGTTTTGAATGAAAACTCAGAGGGAGGATATGCAAGAAGTTGGAGCAATATAACTACTTGCACGTGTGGATTTGTTCATTATTATGTCGTTTCTCGACTTTTCTCCATTCTCTGTCTTGTTTTCCCCATTCTCTCACTTCTGCTTGCTTCTTCGGATCACCTCCTGTTAAACTCTTTTCAGCGTATGCTTAAAGGGAACCCAAATTTCAAAAACACAACTTCCAAAAACAATCTGGAAATTGTATTATACAAATATCTAGAATTTTTAGCATGGGCACCATATAGGTAACATGACTCCTGAGAACTTATGTTTTCATAAGTAGGATTAAAAGATCAAAGATTTCCATGGGGCAAAAGAGAGATGTGGCTAAAAACAGACTTCAGAACAAGATTGCATAGATTTGAAACCCCTTCAACTAGTTACTTCTTGATCTCACTGCTTTGAATTCCCAGAGATATTAATAAACTTGAACTAATAAGTTGCTATGAGAATCAATCATAGAACAGATTCTGATACTTAGACAACAAATGTTGAAAATTTACTATTGCTGTTATCATAGGTTTCACGAATTTGGCCTACAAGCAGTAGATGAAACAGCTCTGGTGCTGTTGAACATGACTTCCAGGGAAGTATTGCTGAGGAACACAGTGAATTGTTCATTATTGTTTCATATATGTCTATTTGGCTTTGCTGATAGTTAGGCTGAGGGCCAGAAAGTCAAATCACACCTACTCAAGTCAGGCAATATAGAAACAATGTGTATTAGAACTATATTTCATATTTTATTAAATAGAAAATAACTAAAATAACCCTATTATTCAAATCTTCAAATTTAAAGATGATATTGGCATATATAAGTATGACAACATAGGCCAACACATGAATAATTTTTCATCAAAGTAGCAGTTCCACATTTACACTTGGAGCTATAATTCATTGTGCAGGAATTATTTGTGCTTTTCATGGAATTTTAAACTTTAGGACAGAATTCTACTTTTAAGCAAACTAAATAAATCTAGTTTATACTGTAGTGATATTTGTTTGATTCCATACTTCTATCAGTAGTTTTCAATATTCTGGAATTCTATTAAACACTGAGGTGTGTATTTAAATGTTCTAAAGTCCTTTATTCTGTTCTGTCTACTTTCTCGTGTAATTCTTATCATCACTTGAGTAATCACTGCATGCCTCCAAGAGCAAAAACTGAGAAGCAGGGTTGAAACAAGCACTGTTTGGGCCTAGAGCAAGAACAAATGGTGTACTAAGTTTACTATAACTAGAAACGGCACTGAGAGTTGTTAAGGTCTGTGCCACAGACTTTGGTTTGGCAGAGTGTCATTGCTACACTGTGCCTCACTCTTCCAGCTGGGATATGCTGATGCTTCTTTAAGCTACACAGATGACTTTCATTAGAGATCTTCTCATTCCAGGCATGTAATCATAGTTATTTATGAATGATTTAGAAGAAAAATAATCACTGCCTAGAAGCTCTTGTATAATTATTACAGGAACTTTAAAAATTCTAGAAGGCTGCAGAATCAACTTTCCAGAAAGAAAGAAAAAAATGCTTAAAGGAAATAGCTTTTATCTATTTTCTTTATGTTTCCTTGAACTAAGATTTGGCTAAGACATTTATTATAAAAGCAATGTGCTGAATTAGTGATAAAGGAGAGAGACATTTCATTCTTTGATTAATCAGTAAATATGTAACACTGCTGAAATTCTTTAGATGAGCCCTCCTCAATAGAAACATGCAGGCAACAAATATGAGCCATATATATGTAAGCAAGTTTTATAAGAGTAACAAAAAGAAAAAAATATATTTTTAAAAATATATTTTGTTAACCCAATATACCTAAAATACTCTCATTTCTAGATGAAATGATATTAAAATATTTTATATTCCTTTTTTTCATACTGTGTCTTGGAAACCTGTGTTGTATTTTATTTCCACAACATATGTCAATTCAAACTAGCACAATTTCAAGGGTTCAATACCCACATGCAGCTATTAGCTACCTCTATTGGACAGTACAAACTTAATTAACAATATACTAATATTGCTTAGGAGGTGGCTTGGTCTAATTCTGTTTCTGTGTGTATGTCTGTGTATGTAAAATTTGATTTAAAATGACACATAATAATTATACATATTTATGTGGTACTGTGCGTTATTTCAATGCACCTATATATTACATAATGACCAAAGTAAGGTAAGTATCATATCCATCACCATACCCTCCCATCTGTTGGCTACTTTACGAACTATTTCAAAGTTGCTTTGCAAGTGGAATTCTTTATATGCTTACAGTTTCTTTAGCTGCTACTATGGGGCTGTCAATTCTCAATTTATTGAAGAGTCCTGTGTGTATTTCTAGAGGTCTATCTATCTTCTCACATTCTCTTTTTACTCTCTCATGAATGGTGAAGCCAGATAATAAAATTTGTTTGAATTGCTTTCAAAGATGCCTATGTAGTTGTGAGTGGGATTCTGAGATTTTTAAGAGCAAAGGACATGATTTTTTATCACTCAAGCCTTGTATGTGCTGGCCCTTTTAGTTTTGGTTTTTGTTTAATTTTCAGCTCCTGATTTCATTCTGGATAATCTATATTTTTAATAAAAGGATACAATGCACTGTGTGTGTGAAAGAGACAGAGAAAGAAAAAGAGAGAGTGTTGATGAATTGGTAATCACTATATTTTTACCCATAGCTTTGAGAGTATAGCATTTTTTATCTTCTACTCAAGCAGGTCACCATGAGGACAATAATACAACAATCTGTTATCATTAACTCTGTTGGAGAGTTTTGAAGACACTAGAGAGAATTAAATGACCTGGAAAACTCAGTCTATGGGAAAGTCTATTGTATTCATCTCTGTTATTTCCACTGCCATGCATCATTGAAATCTTAGAATATGCTTTCCTACAGTGACATATAGACACAACAGAAAATTTTCACCTTCCTTTTAACCCCAAATAATATCTCAGAGATTTTTTGAAATATTTCTCATTCTATGTGCTAGCTTAGTATCAAATATCTTAATTATTAACACATTATTAAAAGTTATTTTCAGAAAGTAATTATAAAATGTTTAATATTTAATCAGCCTATTTGAGAAGCAAAGAAATAGGAAATACTGAGTATAATATGAATATTGTTTGTAGATTAAACCTATGAAGTTGTGGTCACACTAAGTCTTGCAGATCTTCCCTATTTTATAAAGCAAAAAGAATGCATGAGAATTTATAGGTACAAGCAACTACAAATTCTAAGCTTATTTCCTGAAATCTGTCTGCTTCATCTTATTCCAAAAGTCACCTAAATCATAGGTGATCAAAAAATGTATTTCTTTTTTCCCATTTTCAACACATCAGAAGAAAATCAGGTAAGAAAAAATTGTTTGACTAGTAAACATACCAGCTTGCCAAATGTAGCAATAAAATAAAACCATAACTTTTTACAAATGACATCTGCAATCATGATAATGGCATAGAATTGACGAAACACTAATCTGATGCCACAATGTGCAATTTAAAAACTACCAGGGCAGTTTTTTGGACAATTTATTATGCTTTCCACACATGAACTAATCACTAAAAAGCATAGATAGGTACCAACTTCTAAATTACAATGCACAAAAATATAGACATTTTAACTCTATTTTGAAAGGAAAAAGAAATACTGTTTTGCTAAGTGAATTCTTTCATGAAATAACATTCCAATATTTAAACCTCTGGCTATGGCCTCTTAAAATTTAGCAAGGCAAATACTAACACTTGGAAACCACTTACAGCGTAATCTTTGATACTAATAGATTAATTAGTTAATTTACCATACCTTACCTGCAGGGGTTTTCTACTTCCTAATTTTGACATCTTGTCCCTGAGGATGACAGATCATAATATTTGTAGAGGTGTGGTTGCCAATTCTCTTTATTTACATTTTAACTCTCTCTTTCCCTTAACTGTTGTACACCATAACAGAATAAGAGAAAAACTTCAATCTGGAAACATAATTTGTAAATAAAACAGGCATATGTATATGATATAAAAATGTGTCTTTTTAGTGGGAATACCAGCCATCTCAACTGTTACTTGTGTAATTTATTCTTAAAATATTAGTTTAAAATGCACTATGTGGAAGACATTATGGTGGCATAGATTGGTAAAAGTCTCTAGCTTTAAAAATATTGTATAGGGGCTGGGCACAGTGGCTCACACCTGTAATCCCAGCTCTTTGAAAGGCCGAGGTGGACAGATCACCTGAGGTCAGGAGTTTGAGACCAGCCCAGCCAACATAGTGAAACCCCATCTCTACTAAAAATTCAAAAATTAGCTGGGGGGTAGTGGTGTACACCTGTAATTCCAGCTACTCAGGAGGCTGAGGCAGAAGAATCACCTGAACCCAGGAGGCAGAGGTTGTGGTGAACTAAGATCTTGCCACTGGTCTCCAGCCTGGGTGACAGAGCGAGACTCCATCTCAAAAAACAAACAAATACATATAAAAAAAATACATATATATATATATATATATATATATATATATATACACATAAGCCCATATATATATATGTAAGCACAGGAAATAAAAGCAAAAGAATACATATTGATAAAACCAGTTATTATGCATGTTTCTTTTATTTCATATGAGATGAAACTGAGACACTGTGTAAACAGTAGGATTTGATCTTAATTTTAACACGAAAAGAGGAGTAATTGGGAGCACAGGGCTTGTCGGATAGGATTAAAATATAACCAGAGAAATTAGTGAAGGAAGGTGAAATGCATATTTAGGGATAATGAGTTGTCAAAAAATAGCGGAATATAAATTACTTTGTAAATAATAGTTCTATCAGTTAGTTATTGCTACATAACAAATCACCCCAAAACTTGATGTCTTAAAACAAAAGTAATTTGTTATCATTAACTCATCTTGGGTGGCTTGAAGTCGGCTGATTATGGCTGGGTTTGGCTGGGATGGTTCATCTGGGATGACTCCAGTCCACATATCTTTTTTCCTACTTATTCTCTTGACAATTAAAAAAGAGCAACATGGCTCATGGAAATACAGAGTGAGTCTTAAGGCTGGACCTCACAGCTAGCATACTATTACTTTTACTAATTCAACTGATCAAAGAAAGTCATATGCCTAAACCCAAAGTCAAGAATCAAGTGTTTGTGTGTGTGTGTGTGTGTGTGTGTGTATAAATATATATATATATTCATGAAATAACATTTCAGCTTGGGCAACAAGAGCCCATATATATATGTACATTCAGGCAGGAGAATTGCTTGAACCTGGGAGGCGGAGGTTGCAGCGAGCAGAGATTACACCACTGCACTCCCGCCTGGGTAACAAGAGCTATATATGGGCTCTTGTTGCCCAGGCTGGAATGTTATTTCATAAATGTTATATATATATAAATACACACACACACACACATATATATACATATATGTGTATACATATATATACATATATATTTTATACATATATATACACACACACATATATATATATGAGTTCTTATATACTCTATCAAGTGTGTATATATATTTTTTTTTCATAAAATAACATTCCAATATATAACATTCCAGGCTGGGCAACAAGAGCCCATATATAGTTCTTGCTGCTAAGGTGGGAGTGCAATGGTGCAATCTCCGCTCACTGCAACCTCCGCTTCCCAGGTTCAAGCAATTCCCTTGCCTCAGCCTCCCAAGTAGCTGGGATTACAGGCATGTGCCATCATGCCCAGCTATTTTTTTGTATTTTTAATAGAGATGGGGTTTATCCGTGTTGGTCAGGCTGGTCTTGAACTCCCGACCTCAGGTGATGCGCCCGCCTCAGCCTCCCAAAGTGCTGGGAAGTACGGATATTTTATTCCTTTACTGAGAAGAGCTGGAAAGTCACACAACGAATGTGCAGAGACAGGAAGAGTTAACAAATTAAATACAACATTGCAATCTACTTCAATGACTAACTGCAAACTTGGAAAGTTGATCTACCGCAGATCTCTTAAAGTAATGATTGCCAAATCTTTTTTTAAATTATTATTTTTACAGGTAAAAGAGAGTTACTAAAAGTTTAGACACCAAGGTGTTTTGTCACAATTTTATTTTCTTTTCATTTATTTTCCATTATAGTCATGCCTGCTATTTTGTTAACTGCTTTTTGTGGGTCTAAAATATGTTTCTGTATGTTGAGGTAAACAAATTATTACCAAGATCTTCTTTCTACAATTTAAAGTTCTGGCTTTGAAGTCTTACATCTAACAATAGTTATTTTAATTTATTTATTGTATGGCATTATGAGAGATCTTATGTTAATTTTTGATGAGTAATATATTTTTCTAGCATAATTTATGGCATAGTCTATCCTTTCTCCACTGGCCTTCACTGTCACATCACTTGTATATCAAGTTTTCATAGAGACATAAAATGTTCTCCATGATTTCTAGTATCTTCTAGAAGTTACTGCAAGGCTCTACAATGCCCCCAAACACATTATCTTAATTTTGCTAAATTAACTTTCTGAAGTTAGACCAAAATAAAACCAATTGAGGGAAGATTCAGACTCTTGAAATCAAGTATTCCCATCTATCAACACAATATATCTCTCTATTTTTATGCATGTCCTTAGGGTTTTGTATATATTTGGTGTGTGTGTGTGTGTGTGTGTGTGTGTGTGTGTGTGTGTGTCAATGTGTGTGTGTGTCAATGTGTGTGTGTGCACACATGTGTGTGTGTATGTTTACTTTTAGGCATCTTCTTTATCAAGGTTAGGCATCTTCTTTATCAAGATCAGAAAAATAATAATAAAATTTAAGGTATTTTAACCAAAAAGAAATGTAGATATCAACTTCTTTTAAACTGCCAGAAGAGTTGAAGAAATAAATGACAGGAAAGACCACTGTTAAATCTTAAATTGACTGCTAGTTTTCAAATAGTTGGCCAGTGCAGAACTCTAGATAACTACCAGCAATTAGCATCTGAGGTCACTGTGACTGGAAGGATGATGATAGGACTTCTGCTTCTTTTACATTTTCCCTATCTCTTGTGCATCTTACATTGAGTGGCACCTAGTCATGAGTCCTGCTGACAGGTGTTTTGAGACATGCAATTATCAGAGCCCCTGGCCCTCTAAAATGCTGGAGAGCACAGGATTTAGGAAAGAGTGCTATGTACTAACCCCAAATCCAGCATCCAGCACAATGCTACATAATCATTATTTATATTATGCATGAGATCTCTTTTTATTCCATTTTCTAATCATTCATGACAGATAGGAATGTATCACTTTTCTGTCTTAGTCTTATATCCCACAAGAGTCCTAGAATGCAAATATTATTAATGCCAAAAAGGCCAAATCTATATTTTCTTCCCTTCTTTTCCCCTACCCCCTCTATCCTTCTCTCTCTTCATCTTCACTCTCTCTCCTTCCCTCCCTTCTTTTTTCCTCCCTCCTTCCTTTCCTTCTCTTTTTCCTCCCTCCCTTCCTCCTTGCCTACCTTCTTCCTCTCCTCCCTTTCTTCCTTCCTTTTCTTGTTTTCTTCTTTCCTCTTTTCTTTCCTTCTATCCTGATGTACTTCTTTTCCAAGTTTTACAAGACTTTCAATAAAGTTTTTGTCCACTCAGTGGTTAAAAATATATGTTACTCATTCTATCACAGTAATAACCATCTGAGAAACACTTTTCAGATACCAAACCATCTGAGAAACACTTTTCAGATACCAAACTGTGTGTGTGTGTGTGTGTGTGTGTGTGTGTGTGTCATTGCTTGTATATGTACAGACATACATAAGATAGATTTTGTGTGAACTTCTTGCACCCTTATAAAAATGAGATATTATTCAGTTTTTATAGTCAAATGAAAGTTGAGGTTTATAAAAACTGAGATGCAGCCAAGTATCTCCATTAGCAAATATTACAGCAGAGAGTCAATGCTAGTTCTGCCTTATTTCAAAGCCTATAATCTTTCCCTTTGTCAGAATTGCCTCAGTACACTCAGCAAATGTGACAGTTTCTAAGGAAAAGTCTGTATCTCGTTAAGAATTTGTCTGTCTGGGATTCACTCTGTATACTAAGCTTGTGCAGATTGATGAGCTGAATTTCATACCCATTTAATGAAGAGATAGAGCCCTTCATATTGTAGGATAGCCCTGAGGTGCTCAGGTGACTGAGCATTCACACTAAGGCTGTCCATTGCTTGGATGTAAGCAGAGGTGGATGGAAATTTTCTTATACTCAAAACCTATTCCAGAAAGGTCATTTTGGAGTGTGTCCTCCATTTGCAGCTTTCCTTGAGGTTCAACGGTATAGAAAAGCACAACACAGATTAAATAGAAATATTTCCTCTGTTTTATGACTTATTTCCACAATAGAAATATTAAATAAAGGTTAATATTTCCTGAGCAAGTATCATATATGAAGTATTTTGCATACATTCATATTAATGAAAGTATCTACATGTTTTCAACTTGTGGATGCCTTGTGTCACACTAGCAAAAATTTATATACTAGAAAGCCTATCAGCTCTGTTACGCTATCACATTAAAATTTATTCCTTATTTTTCTTCCTCTTGCTTTGGGCAATTTCAGTTTTCTTACATATCCTTAGGAACTTCAACTTGGAAAATATTAATTCACCAACATATTTCCTATGGATAGGCGGATACTGAAAATAATCCATTGATATCTAACTTGCACCACCCCCTCCCACAACCACAACTGGCAGATAGAGATAAATGCTGCCTAAGAAATTCACGCAACCTCAGATTACAATGTTTCACAGCAACTGATAAATACATTTATTTAAGTCAGTCTATTTTGGTTCACCATACTAGGCATTTTATACTTCATATAGCAAATTTTCCTATAAAATGTTTCAAAATAATACTTTCTAAAACACAAAGAACTACAAATATAGTTAAAATAAATAACCAATTTTTCTAAGTGGTAAGACAGATGTCTATAAAAACCACCTCAAAATGAATTAAGCTTTTATTGTTGAATAACAGTTTTGGGTAGAACTGTTCTATCTCCCTTCCTGATGATAAAAAATTACACTTTTCATTCATCTGGACATGTGACCCTTGAAAGATTACTATGGACACTCCAATTGCTAGGAAGTTCTTTCAAGTATTCAGTCGAAACCGTCTCCATCACCTTCCTTCATTATTTTGCAAATCTAGCCATACTGTAAACATTTTAGCAGTAGTAGCACTGTTAATATATATATAATACTTATGTAGCAACTAATATGAAAAGTTTTTCTTTTCAAATTTGTATGCAATTCTCAAGACCATCAGTGATGAAAATTAGATTTCCTATTTTTGAAATTCAGAGCACATTCTACTCTATTCTCATCAAATGTAATACTCTCTAAGAGCTGCATGCATTGATACTTAGAGGTTTTCTTTCATGAGGTGATGAGAATCTTGGCAATGCTAAAAATCCATAAACCTACAGTCACTCAGACTCTTCTCTAATGAAATAAAGCTCTTCCTCTTGGAGCTGAGCCAGTGTCTCCTGGATGAGTTGTATAAGTTATTGAGTGAAACATTTCATTCTCAAAGGCTGAACTTGGGACCCCTTTTAATATATATTGCCTCTTATTATGGCAGGAATTGAGTTGGCTGTGTCAAGACGAAACTGTCAGTTTTGCTGCTGAATGTTTACAGTTGTTACAGTGACAGATTAGGAGCAAGTATATGAATGAAATGGTGTTTCATTTAACGTGACATTGTGAATCCACTCTCATCAGATTCATCAATTCTAATTCACTTACGTCTTTTTGGAGTGCTCAGTTTGTCTCATTTGTTTCAATTGCTTCCTATTCTACCAATATGCTTTTCAATTAGTTGGAAGGAGCAACAACAAAAATGACATAAGCGTGCACTATGCTCTGCCAAACCTGATTCCACAGGTTCTCTGTGCTGTTAAATACACTCTACATTCTCAACTTGAAACCTGAATTTATTAATAGAATTGACAAAGAGCCTCTTCTAAAAAATTAATTACAGTTCTGTTGAACTACATGAATTTAATACAATTCAGTTGGTAATTGATAGAATATACTCTTTCACAGGTGTCCAAGACATTTATTCTATTCCCATCTGCTGGTGACTCTAGTACAAATACAAATCGCATATCCATCATCCATCAGGAAGTGAGCATTAGAACTGACACCCTCTTACATACAGCTGCTGTGTTGTGTTCAGTGGTTCCGTTGTCTTTCTTTGAATGTCACAAGCATCATAAACAACTTGTTTCTAATATTACCAAAGTCAAAAGGTGCTTAGATTTAATTTTTCTCTAGTATTTATAGATATCTCAGATGTAAAAAAATAACATAGAGTTTCATTTGTTAAGGTGCGTCCATGATTATGAGTTATGGACAAAATGCTTTATATACAGGAAATAACAGCTTCCAAGATGTTTACGCTTGCAGACAAAATATAGATTATTTTAATTTTATTTTGTTTATATAACCTATTTTTAAATAATTTTTATTGCAACAAACAGAACTTTGATGGCAAAATTTGGCTTAAAATCTGTCTAATGTTAAAATATAGCAATGGATTTATATGGAACTCAATTCTTTCCCATGATTTGAGGTTTCACAGTTAGATATTTCTCCTTCCCTTCTTTATACTTTCTTTTCCCTTGTTTTCTTATTATTTGAAAATTTTTTTCTAATGTGGTTGGTTTTCTTCACAAGATTACTTTAGAGATGCCTGGTATAGTTAGGGTATGCAATCAAGATGGCAAACCGGCATGATTTAATGAAATGAATAAAAGACACGTGGAAAGTAACATTTTCTGCAATGAGATGCCAGAATTTGAATGTGGCTAGTAGAAAGTAAAATCAAATATCATGGTAAAACTTTAGACTCCTACACCTTTCTAAAGAACTGCTCTCTCACCCACATTTAGTAACTTCTCTTCTTTAATGCTAACTTTCAAGCTTGAATGTACAGAAAGCATAGAGTAAGATGAGGAAAATCCTCTCCGATTTTGAATCAATTAACCTGGATTAACCTAACAAGTAAAAAGATAAACATGTGACAGGCTTGAAATTGGGTATAATATTTTCAACATTTTATAAATAAGCAGAAAATAAATAGAATCATTCTATATTCATAGTGCATTGACCTTCTTGGTTGATAATTTAAAAAGTACATCAGAAGTATTGTAGTTAAGTAGCACACAGCGCATTTAATTCAAGATAGTCTACTGATGCCACTTAGTCATAAATAATAAACGCCTAATGGTGTGTTTCAAAATATTTTAGAGTATTCATTTTAAAGGATTATTATTATACAATGCCCAGTTTTACTCAAAGTAAGTGCACTTATGACTTACTAATTTCTGTGGATTATGTAAGTATATAAGTATGTGCAGTTGCTGTTCAAACTGCATAAAAGCCATCTTCCTTTAGGAAATCCCCTTCCCTGGCGGAGACGACTCTAACTCTCTCCACCCATGACTTCCTGCTTATTTAACTTAAGCACTGTCTTAAAATTCAAGCACATGAGAGTACAAAAGCCATCCACTAGAACATTATATGTCAATTGAGAAAAACATCATGGAACAGGAGGCTACATCTGAGTATTGCTTTTCTATCGTTTTCAGCAATTTTATACCATGTTCATTTACTTGCCACCCTCATATCAAACTAAACAATTAGTACAGACAAGTATTTCACTGTGTTTCACTATAATAATATTTGCAGAATATTTATAGGGCATTTTCATTACTGACACAATCAAGGTATTTTCAGTTCAAAAACAAATCACTTAATTTGAGAACATATCATATTAAACTTTAACATATTGAGCAGTTGTGGTAGGAGCTCCATTAAGGACATGCGTGAACCTCATGTTATTTTTCTTATTCAACATTTCTTTCAATTTCAAGGCAGTTTAATAAAAATGAACTGTACCTGCTTCCTGAAAACAGGGTCCAAAGTATGCTCTTGACGAAGGAACTGGTTTCTGTAAAGTAATCCTTTTGCAGTGGTCATGCAAAAATGATGCTTAGTAGATCCCGAATGGCATTAAATGGCAATCCTTTAAAGACATCTGTTAAGAAATGACATATACTATTGTGATTATGAATGATCCTTTCTTTCAATTTTGCTTGACAAAATCCCACTCTTTTTATCAAATAGTTTATATGAGCGTTCTATATAATTATACATACAATCACTATACTTTTTACCCATATAAACAAATGCTTACAACTTCTAATTAGGTACATTTATCTAGTTGTTTTTTCAGATATAATTTTTCCTTTATAATTTATATTTAATAATAAAACAGAATGTCCCTCTAAGCCTACATGGGTTACAATAGCTTAAAATATTTAACACACTAACTTATACCTGCATTCCCAGGTTTTCTTAATTTTTATAAGATGATAATGTGAAAACTCTATGCTATTCCTAGCCTTTGCATTGTTAAATTTATTATTTATTTAAGGATTTACAATATGCATTTTTTCTTAAAAGCTTATAAGTGATTTACATTTTAAAATATGTTTGAAAATTATGTTAGTGCATATTCCCTGGTGATCTGAAGGAAATTTACAGATGGGGCCACCTCTATTCTCTTTATTTCTAATGAAGTTTACTATTTTAACAAAATTATCCATACATTGAAATTTATATTTCCATTAAATTTAATCTTTGATAGATTTATTGATGTATTGGCATCAAAAACATAGCACAGCTACCCATACATATAAAATATTTTAAATAAGAATCTGATAACATCGCTTATTGCTTTCAGCAATTTTACACCATCTTCGTGTACTTGCCATCCTCATATCCAACTAAAAATTTAGTAAAGACAAATATTTTACTGTTTTTCTCTTTAATAATATTTCCAGAATATTTATAGAGCATTTATTTTTACTAACACAACCAATGTGAGTAAGGAATATAAGTTTTAGAACTTTGGATTGATGACTTCAGAGTGATTGAAGACCATCAACTGAGATTCCATGTTAAGATACTTCCAAGAGTCCAGGGAAACCTAAAGTGCATATTTCATGATCAGATTGAGAAAAAGTATCGCAGTTGCTTGTAGCTGTCACTGTTTAAGGGTATTGACCTTTAGGATTTCTATTTATATTATTTGGAACTTTAGGTACTTGACATTTTTGTTAAAGAAAAGTAGTGAAATATCAGTAATTTTAAATATGTCAACCTGATTTCCTTTCCATACTGTTTTGATTACTGTAGCTTTTGGAACTGGAACAAGACAAAGATGCCCACTCTCACCACTCCTCTTCAACATAGTACTGGGAGTCCTAGCCAGAGCTATCAGACAAGACAAAGAAATAAAGGGCATCCAAATCAGTAAAGAGGAAGTCAAACTGTCGCTGTATGCAGATGACATTATTGTTTACCTAGAAAACACTAAAGACTCCTTGCATTTCTGATATCAAGTCTAAATTATAGATATTATTATAGTATACAAATTGTGAGCAGAAGTAATTATAGATTCCTTTTTGTCTTCCTTGCTTCCTCTGTCTCTTCCTGTCTCTTCCTCTCTCCCTCTTATTCTTGTTTTTCTCACCCTTCCTTTTTTCTTCTCCCGTCATTCTTTTCTTAATATTTTAACAATTTTACATTTCTTCTTTATGCCTTAGTGCACAAAATTAAAAACTAAAAAAGGCAGACTTTTTTTGAGGTTTACAAAGTTTGGCAGAATAATAATTACTTAAGCAAATAGCAAATCTTTATTTTAGGATTTGACACTTTTTTTTTTTTCATCGTGGGCTGTCATTAAGGTGAATTTTTTTGGAAGTCAGAAATTTGTGTTCTTTTTACTGTCATTACTTCTTAGCAATTATACAGTGCAACATTTTCCCCTACTCCATGGAAATAATGAGAACATTAAATAAGATAATGCACATAAAACGCTTACTAACATGTCTAGCACGTATTGAGTAAATAAGAAGTATCAACAATTATTTTCACATTTTATTATGAACTAACAAGGCCAAAAAAAAAGACAAATTATAATGAACATTGTTGTTGTGATTCTTGTCATTTTCAAATCCCTTCCTCAAGTTTGCTTCTTAGAAGCAAAGCTTTTTCATTTTGTCTCTGGAATAAACTCATGCTTGTCTTTAAGACAGTAATTTGTGGTGATGAGACTACTTTATCTGCAGTCAGAGTCAGATGTCTTTAGGTTTCTACCACATACTTATGCTTAGATCTTAAACACTCATTTACCATTTCTGCAGGTAATGATGTTAGATCCTAAAAGTCTTAAGAAATAATACATGAGAAAATTTTTCCTAAACTGAAAGTTTTACATGTATTAGTTGTTATACCTCAAGTTGCACTGTGTGAAAGAGAAAGACCTTCGCCACCCTATATTTTTCTCTTCATTTCTTTGAAAACTAGATGAAATCTAAATAAATAATCATAGTTGACTTACTGAAAAAGAAGGTAAGTGGTCTTAGTATTTCACAACATTGCTTCAATCACCATAGGTCAACGTATATTTATCCTGTATAGTTTTGCTGTGATTTTTTAAAATCTAACATGAATTTTACTTTACAGATGGAAAAATAGCCTAAAATTGTAAAAGCCATGTAATCACCTGATATTCTTATTTTCTTTTCTACAATCTTAACTCCCTCTATTTAAAATCATCCCCAATGTCTGTATCTTCTTTATAGAATTTATCTCATTTCTCTCTTTCATAAGGCTGGAATACAAAAATGTGTGCCTTATCCCAAGGTGGCTGTCTTGAATAGATACTGCCTGTAATTTTCTATTCTTAATGTGTTACTGACCAGAAAAACAAATATTTAAACATAACACAAAATAAAACCTTGTAATTAGGCTTAAAATTGATAATTAATCTTTATCAACAACATAGTAACTTCAAGATGGTATTCAGCACTGCTCCTGAGGCTTCAAATGATCTCTTCCCACCCTTGTTCACCTGAAGAGCTTCTATTCATGTTAAAATCCTTGTTCAGATATGAGATTTTTACAAAAGTTTTCCTGATAATTTTTTGTGTTCTTTCTACTCCTGAAACTTGCTACCAATTATCTTATGAAATGTATTACCCAACACTAAGTGATACATCATTGGTGTTATTATATGAAGAGGAAATTTGTGTATGCAAGGAGACACCAGAAACATGTGCAAGCAGAGTGGTGATCAAGTGAAGACAGAAATAAGGCAGCCGTCTGCAAGTCGGGAGAGAGGCCTCACAAGAGACCAAGCCTGGCACAATCTGCATATTGAACTTCTAGTCCCCAGAATTATGAGAAAATTTTCTGTCATTTAAGCCAGTCTGTGGTATTCTGTTTTATGGTAGCCCTAGAGAACGAATACAGCTGGAACAAGGACATCTGGGGAATAGACATATGAGTTTACGGACACTACAATTTGCTAAGAGGCACTAAATAGTACACACAATGGCTTGGCAAACTAAAACCAGTCTCTTTCATCAGCCTTTGTAGTATAAGAACATTGACACATTAACAATGTGGCCGTGTTGCAAGAGATGGAGGTTGTACATGGTGCCAAAATCATGAATCCTCAATTCAACAAAAGCTGATCTACCTACTATCTCTGTGGAAATCTCAACCTTCCAGCAACTGAGAGCTACACTGAGATTACCCACTATCCTTCACCAATATGTTATTATCCCAGAAGGACTTCAACCAGCCACTTGGGGGCAAAGTGTTTACGCTGATATCCTTCCACCTTGATTCTACTCAAGGTGGAAGGAATACCTTTTGAGTAGAATCAAAGCATAGTTTAGGTATGGGTTTCCCTTTCTTGCCCACATCTCTTTAGTTAGCAGCACTCTCCAAGAAGTAAGAAGTCGGATCCACTAACACAGATCTTGCATAACATTACATAGAACCAATGGCCACACTTAACATCAAAGGAGGTACATCAGTGGACATATGATCGCAGGATCCACTGGTTTAATCACATACCACACTACCCAGAAGGCCAATGAATGGCATTATTTTTAGTAGTATTTAAATACATTAAAATATGTTAAGAACAGTAATGTATACATTTAAGTATTCTGAATATATATATATAGACATACACACACATATATATAGATATACAGATAAATCTATATATCTATATAGATATACATATATATCCTTTCTCTATTAGTCATTGTTCTCTAGAGAAACGGAATCAGTAAGATGTGAATGTGTATATCTGCGTGTGTTGTGTGTGTGCACGTGTGTGTATGAAATTGGAATTAGTTTATGTGATTATGGGAGGTGACAAGTCCCAAGATGTGCAGTTGGCAAGCTGAAGGTTTAAGAGAGCCAAAAACGTAGTTCTAGTCCAAAGGCTGGCAGCATCAAAACACAGCAAAAGCTGATGTTTCAAAGTCTCAAAAAAGAAAAAAAAAGCAAAGTCCCAGATCAAAAGCTGGCAGCAGAAGACATTCCCTCTTACTCACAGGAGGGTCACCGCTTTGTTCTATTCAGGACTTCAGCTGACTGGATGGGGCCCACTCTCTTTAGGGAGAGCCATCTACTTTACACGGTCAACTGATTGAAATTTTCACCTCATCGAGAAACACTCTAACAGACATTCCCAAAATAACGTTTGACCAAATGTCTGGGGAGCCCATGGCCCAGTCAAGTTGACACATAAAATGAGCCATCAAATTCTCTTAACCTCACATCCCCCTTCAACATTTGCCTTATTTTATTCTTACACAATACAACTATACTGAAGAAGAAAAGATGTCTGTACTTACTCCCCTCCTTTTTATACATCATACTTATTCCTTTCCCATTGGTATCTACCTTTCATTCTCAATATTTCACTTTTCTTTTTCTGTACTTTAGCAGGTTCTTATGCATTGAATTCATCAATGTTTGATTTCTTTAATTCCTACTCTAAACTCTTCCTAGGTGATCCATGACTTCAATATATCACCTATACACAAAAAAACTTCCAAATATATGTCTCTTTTTTCCCTTGGATTCCTCAAAGTCACAACAAAATTACATGTGTAAAACTGAAACCAGGAACAATGTCGGCTTCCTTTCATTACCCCTTCCAACAGCAATGGTAACAATAATCATCTCATCTCCCAGTGTTCTCAATCCCAGTCAATACTTTCATCATCTTCCTAGCTGTATAAACCATAAATCCTCAACCCATTTCTTTTTTTTGAGAGGAAGTCTTGCTCTGTTTCCCAAGCTAGAGTGCAGTGGTGTAATCTTGGCTCTGCAAATTCCACACCCAGATTCAAGCAATTCTCCTGCCTTAGCCCCACCCTGAAGAGCTGGGACTACAGGCGTGTGCCATCAAGACTGGCTAATTTTTGTATTTTCAGTAGAGATGGTGTTTCACTATGTTGGCCAGACTGATCTGGAACTCCTGACCTCAAGTGATCTACCAGCCTCCACCTCCCAGAGTGCTGGGATGATGGACCTAATAAAGCAATTTCTGACATCTCATTCTTCCTCACCCATGAATTTATTTATCAAACCATGTTTATTTGACCGTGTATATCTCAGGTCTGTTTCTTCTCCATTTCCACTCCCACTTTTGTTTGAATGAGCATCTTTCCTCCATTCACCATTGAATTGGTCTCCCTGCATTCCACTGTTGGCCTACTTGAAAGTTTTCTTCATGATGAAGCCAGAATGATGGTTCAAATTGCAAATCAAATAAATGTCTAGATATATACTTTTTAAATTTATATATGTCTATACTTTGTATATGGAAAATGAATTGACTTCAATAATGCATATAATTTTTATTGAGTCTCCATTATGTGATACACACATCACCAGTTACTAGACATTCAAAAGTGAACAAGAAAAGGTCTCAGAGCATAAACATTAGGTTCTAGTGGGAGAACAAGACTGGTGAATAGCCAATTCCAATGTTGTGTGATAAGTGCCATAGTAGGGATCAGCTCAGGTGCATGGAATCACAAGAAGGGCATCCAGCCCATTACTGGGCATTCAGAGAAGGCTTCTGTGAGGAGGTGACTTCCACCTGAAGAAAAATAAGAACTGAATCCAGCACCAATAGGCAGCTGTCATTGTGGCCAGGGAGGTCAGCTGAGTCACATGGTTGGTGATATCATTTGACACTATAAAGACGTTTTCTAGGTTACTGTGGGAGTTAAAAATAATCCATGAAGTAAATACCAATGTGAACAGTAGACTCCATACTTACATACTAATTATCAGTTTACAAAATCCTTCCAAACATATTAACCCATTGAAAGTTCAACTCAGTGCTATTGATGTCAAGACAGTGTTTTGTTTTGTTTTTGTTTTTACCCCCAGTGCCTATAACATATAAAACTTACAGAGTGAGTGAATGTTAGAATCCGGAATAGCACAGTTCAATTCACCTTTTCTAGGTGAATAGGATATAAAATTCTATCATCTCTAAAGGACTTCACTGATCTAATGTGTACAAGACTGCAAATTTTCAATTAATACCAAATGCTACTATTTGTCTTTTCAAGAATATTTAAAAACGTTAACTTTTAATTGAAGTGTTGATTGTCTTGTAGTGAACCATTCATGATATGCAGTCAATTTTTAATGATACCAGGTGGATCATCGTAATTCCAGATTAACTACATCCCACTGACACAATTTCTTCCCCACCCCGCTGCCACCTGTCTGGTACCAAACCTGCTCAGCTGTGGAAAATGACAGCTGGTTCTTCCGGGGGGAGCGGTGGGAGCAGGAGTCAGGTGAAAATGGCTCATTAGCAATGAAATGAAAAAAATATGCAGACTTCCCTGTATATGTTTTAGATGATGCTTTTCTCTCTGCAATTGCCCAATTGAGAGTTAATTGCAAAAAAAAAAAAAGAAGATACTTAATTCGCAAAAGTTTTTGAAATTATGATGTGATGCCATCACATTAAATCAATTTATCTTTATTTCTTCAGCTGAAGTTTTCATTTTGGCATGAATCATAGCATTAGCGCTGAAAGAAACATGATCTGGTATTTTTGCTTTCTGAGTATGTCCAGGAATGTTGCTCTAGAAACAATCCCAGAATTGGGAGTTCGCATGAAAAGTGCATGTGGAAACAGCCCAGTCATCACAAAAATTAAAAATACAAACTCTTTTGTATAAAGTCATCTACTATACAGTATTAGCAATTGAAGTATTTATAGGAAGTTTTTTTCACAGTAAGTTAATTATTGTAGAAAGTCTCAAATATCCTTTAAGTGATGGAAAATTAATTATGCTTTGCTAAAAAATTTTCCTATTTTTAAGATCAAAGCAATGGCAACACTCAAATCATAAAGAAGATTAATTTATGAAGCAAGTTATTAGTGCATAGAGCTTCTTGGTATTAAGCAGTGATATATTCTTTTCAGGACCTTGATTCTGTAGAGTATGTCAAAATGTTAGTGATACACTTATGTGCCAATAATCACCTTGAAAAAAACCAAGACAGACTGAAAAAGTTCCCAAAATGAGCTTTTCCAAAAACCACATCTCACCCTTTATCATCTGAACTCATTCCTCACATATGTGCACTTGCCTTATGACCTTTCTCATTTCCTGATAGCTTGAAGCTCTGCCATTAGCAGCAACCACTAGAAGTCATAGTGCTACATCTGTCACTATTAGTTAAGAATACCATTCAACTTCAAGATAACTAGAAATATTCTTCTATAGTCCTTTTTGGCTTCCTCAGTGCCGGGTCAAAAGGGCTGCCTGCAGCAAATCACCGAGCACAGAATCGGTTGTTGAAATATTTCATTTCATAAAACTGTGAACTCCCAGCCCAACTTTGTTACTGCCATTTGTCACGCATTTACCACGTGTGTCTTCTGTCCTGAAAAACCCATCTCTCCTAAGCCCAGTGTCATAGAATAAAACTGCTTTTCAGACACCAACACAAAAAATCTTCGCAAAGCAGATAGCCGACTGAAGTCAGTTTTAACAGACTTTATTCTCTCAGGGTTTTGAGAATCTGAGAGCAACTAAAGCTGAAAAAGATCTTCCTTGCTTTTCTACCACTGGCACCACAGCTGTTAGCACTTCTGGTGTCGAGGAACAAATGTCAGGAAGGTACTGTCAGTAGAGTAACACCCATGAAAAACAGCCTGGCAGCCTGGCTGGCCGCCAGAGCTTGCGACCATTTCGATACACACTGCTAGGAGCTGGACTTCTGTTACCACCATTTCCTCCAATTGCTCTTAATTAAAGCAGCGAGATTTGCTTCACATCAATGAAATGAAAGGGTATTTTTTTTGACTCTGTTAAAAAGAGTAATTTCAAAAGTGAAGACTAACTGAAGGGCTTAGAATATTATGGTTCAGCTTTCTATAATACATTAGCATATGTGTCCTGGGAGAAAATGGCTTGAATTAAAATTTGTTCCCCAATCCTCCACGGAAGGGTCTTCTCTTGAAAATAGAAAGCACTTGAAAACTTACTAAAACATGTGAGAGATATACAACATCTAAATGTTTATTTTCATAACTCTATGAGTCTTAATTAGAGATCATTACCTAGATACACTGTAGAAAAATTTGTTATGGAAATGATTTCTCAGATTTTAAGAAATTCTGGAATTTATTATAAAAATTTTTAGACAATTTTATTGTACCCATATCCCCTCTAAAAATCTGTGATTTGATATTGGCATAGTGCCATCACAACTAAGGAGCAGGAGGGAGATGCCTTTCTCCAGGGATGGGACTCCAGGGATTTGAATGTTGACAAACTTTCTGGCATCATCAGTTGCCTTATGATTTGCAGTTATCATCGGCTTTCATCTTGGAAATGACAATTTACTAACCAATTTGTCAGCATCCACAGAATGATGTCTTTGGCCTTGGAACAAATCTAGTGGACATTTTCTCTAGGGACATCTGCTACCCAAGTGCATAATCAGAAAACAGGAGTGGTTCCTCAGAAATAAGAAAAGTATGCTACATTTATTATCCGAAGTAAAGAACAACTATCAGGGGATTCACTTCCCAAGGCCACCTTCCATATATACATACACATATTCCCATGAGGCACACAATCCATTTAGTTCTCTATAATTTGCATCATTCTGTCGACTCTATAATTTGTGTCATTCTATCATCTCTTCTATCATTCAACTCTTGCTAAGGTTACCAGTGGCTTTCTATTTAAGAGAAATACTCTATGAAAAAAAAATTACTGGCTTGCAATATATATTCAGTAAGTGCAATCCCTGTCAACTTCTAATTTTTAATATCCATGGCCTATTCCAGGATTTATATTCTAAAACTTTGTCTATTCAATATACCCATATAAACTTTTTATATGACTCTTAACCTTTTTATTTTCATACCATCCCATAATTTTCACATTCTCAATAGTATCTATTTTTTCCTATGACTTCTTGGCTAAAGCAAAATAAAACAACAAAAAATATAAAGTCATGTTTCTCATCAATTACTTATTTTTACCCCAACTATTTCCATGTAATAATTGACTATATTCTGTTGATGACTCAGAAGGTGCTGAATCTGGAATTTTCTATCTCCAATATTAAAGTTCAACCTGGTGCTTTCCTCACTCTGGCAATGGCTGAAGTCTGCTAACACTTTTTCCTCTTCGTCTTTCTCTAATTCCATTTGTCTTGCCCTTTAAACTACAATTTGTTTATAGCTTCCTCACCAACAAGCGTACAGTGGCACACTTAGGAACAAAAGCATTTGTAGGCATCTCTTTGCTCACAAAATAATGCTCAGAATATTTACCCTGAGGTAATTTGTAATAATTTTTTTCCTAACTTCATTATCTGATAGTTCAGTGAACTATGTTCAGTGAAATATTTATGCTTAGTGAACTACTGGCCAGACCAAATGCTTTTACTCTTTCATCACTACTAGAGTGTATTCCTCACTCTGCCTAGAATAAATATCAACATCTTCTCTACGCTTAATTATCTTGCCACTTAAAATGTGGTCTGCAGTACAGCAATATCAGCATTACCCAGGAGCTTATTAGTTAAAACACAGAATCTCAGGCCCACCCCAGACCTATTGAATCAGAATCTGCAATTTTTAAAATATCACCCTGTTTATTATATACAACAAATATTCTCTTCTCTGAAGCTACTTTCTTCTTTATGTTCCCACTATATATTTTTTTTTTGCATCCTACTATAGCATTCATCTCGAACTGTTATGGATATTTTAATTACTCATCCTCCTCTTCTTTCTCTTCTCCTCTCTTCTTTTCCTTATTCTCCTCTTCCTTTCTCCTTTCCCTACTGTATTTTCTCACTCACCGTTACTTAATAGCAGTAGAAAGGATAGGAGTTCTTGTATTATCACATTCCTCTGGCTGTGTGCCAATCAACTGCTTGGATTTTTCCTTTCAATCTGTTGATTCACCTGCTCCAGAGAAAGACACATTTTCTCTTTCATTTGTCCAGACAGTAAAATCTCTCACTATTTAATGATGAAAATAAAACTAACCTTTACAAACATAGTCACTACTGAACAAGTGAAAGCAGTTATTTGGAATGAGATGCTCTATGTCCAACTGTACATGTTACAGCATATGCACATTCATAAAATGAATGAAACAACACTTCAGAATGCTTCAGGTAGTAGACTAACAGAACAAACTTTTTCTTTCAAACTACATCTGTATAGTTGTGAGATATGGATAGCTAAAATATTTCACTTCCTTAAAAGATTTTATAACACAGTGGTATTTATACCCCACTTGGACTAGCAATGGGTATAGTTTTAATTAAATTAAATTAATTCCTGTTCAGCAAATGTACATGGGATAATTTTTTATATTTTATGTTTTGCCACCCAGAAGCTACATATACCCTCAAAACTGTCATTATTACAGTAATTAATATTTGTTGACTATTGGGATATTGAAATTGGTTTATACATGTCTAAACAGCTTCATATGTCATTTATTACCCCCTTTGGGCTAACCTGAGTTTAAATCTTAGGTTTGTGCTTTCTGACTCATGTCCCCAGATACCTTAAAGGTAGACAGCCTTCACAATTCTTATTTGTAGCCTAGGATATGGTCATCTTAGAATGCATTTTATCAGTAAATTCCTTATTGGGTCAATAAAGTCTATGATATGACTAAGGATAAAGTAACATAAACTAATCACAAAGTTTTTGCAAGCACAATATATACTATTACAGCTGTAAATCATTACAATAAACATTTGCTGTTCAGTTGTTTTGATTATTGCACATTTTGCAAGCACAATGTATACTATTACAGCTGTTAATCGTTAGAATATTTGTTGTTCAGTTGTTTTGATTATTACAGATATTATTAAGTGGAGTTTGTTAAATAGAATTTTAATCATGAAATAAACCATTATTAAATATTAATTTTATGTCAATTAATCACTCTTGTAAAGGAGACAAAATATCCCTTGAAGCGTACACTTTGAGATAAAGAAGGATATCTTATTTCATATACAGAGCGTTTTTGCTATGGTAAATTAAATTCACCGGAGCAGATTGGGTGCCCATAAACCGTAAATAAATAATTTTGTCCCCTCTTTCCTTATGTGAGAATTTCCCTGCTGTTTCAATGTTAGTACATTCTTAGAACCTTTTCAGCTATCTATAAGAAAAGTCAAGTTTAGAATAAGTTAGTGAATGGGCATTTCTTAAAATTAAAAATTCAAATAAAAATGTATTATTACCACTAACTTTATAAGCAAAAGAAGTGAATATCTGTGTGAAAAGTACAAATAATTCAAGCTAAAAATGGGTCACAATGATTTACATGTTTCAAGATAATTTGTTTTTACTCCTGAATCATGACCTACATCTGTGAAATTATTTTACAGGTATAATCTTACATCTTAACTGTTAAAGCTTACATGATTAATATTTCATTTCTATTCATTGAACGTATTATCCTTTAATAGAATAGAGAAAAGAGCAGTGATTGAAAAAAAAAAAAACTTCAAATGTTGGATTTCATGAGATGTCACCTGAGAGGAAGGCTAATCTATCTATATACAATTGAGTGTAGTATAATCCTAGGTAGTTCTGTGTTTTCTGCTTTTTTTTTTCTTAGCTGGTTCTACTAAAACCACTATTTTTGTCCAGCCTATGAATAGAATGACTACTTTTATTAAAATCTTGTCTCCTTTACTTTTTCATAGAAGACCAGTAATTACATCTCTAGGCTTCCCATGTCTCTTAAATCTTTTTTTCTTCTCATTTATCATGTAGGGTTGTTTGGAATATAATAACAATGGCTAATATTTATTGAAAACTTACTAGAATGTTGGAGAATGTTTTAAACACTTCATATATACTATCTGAATCCTCTTATAGCAATCCTATGCAGAACAGAGATACAGAAAGGCTACATAATTTGTCAATACCATACAATTTGGCATAGAGAGATTGAATAGAACCAATTTTCTTAACTGTCTGACAATATTATAATGCATTCTGCTGAATGAAAAGGAAAGATATTGGAGTAGTAACTATTAACTACCATTCGGAGGAAAAAAATGTATTACCTGAAGGTCATGTGTTGTGTAAACTACTATTACTGAATATTTACAGCAATCCCATAAAGAAGTTAGCATTATTTTTTTAACATATAAAGAATTGAAGGCTCATATAGGATATATAACTTGCCTCTATTCAAAAGACAAGTAAGCGCAAGATAATTTTTTAGAAGAAATTATGTTGTTTTTAACTGAACGTTTTATGTCATGATTTTCCCTCTCAAACATTGCCACTCCATTGCAATATTGGAGGAAGCAAATGATACAGAAAAAAATTGTTATGTATTATTTGATTTATTGTTTGTTTTGCTTTGTTTTGTTGTATTGGTGCAAAATATATATTCATGTTTTATCAGAACAAATTTTCTCTACTACATTTCTGATATTTCATATCACCTGATGCAAGGCAGTCACAATCAAAGAATGAATTTGTGGCCACTTGAAATTTCTCTCCTGGCTAAACAGCAGTAGCAGTCAACCAAACACCCATCCAAGGTGATTTCTTCAGAGGTACTAGCTTAGGAGGTATGCAAGTCTCCAGATAATTTGGCAAGTTATATCTGTAGATAGTAAATAGGCCTAAAAGTAGTTTTTAGAGAAACGGAAGCAACTAAAAGAAAATATTTCTTAATCATCCTCTGGGGTTTTCAGGACAACAAGCTATAGGTCCTACAATATTGTATGCACAATTAGTAATATGGTCAGTTTTAATACTACAACAAACTAGCATCGAGTAAAAGATACAATTTTCTTAAATACTAATGCCACTTACTTAACGAGTGAGACTTTTTAAAAAGGTTTATATTTCAAGAACCACTTGAAAATAAATTTGACATTAAGTAATATTTATACCTTTGGCAAAGATCAAAGTAAGAGCACTGGTTTAATAACACTGGAGCACTCTTTGACTGTAGGAAAAAATTTTAGAAGAGCAACGTGATAAGATTTCAGAGTGCCTTCCCTAGTGAAAGAACTATAACTGGTGAAAATTATTAAACAAAAATGAAATCTCTGAAAATTGTCCTAAACTGTCCCTCCTCAACTAATTTTATGAGGCCAACACAACTCTGAAATCCAAATATGATGATGGTATTGTAAGAAAAATAGGCAACTGAATGTAAATTATAGAATTTATAGAACAATAATCCCTTATATACGGATATTAAAGTATTTGACAAAAATTTAGCAAATCAAATCAGGTAATGCACATACAAAATATATCATGATCCACTGGGAAAGAATACTAGATGGGGTCCCTATTTAAAAACTAATCAACCTAATTCATTAGAGTAACATAATAAAGGAGGAAAAACATATATGTCCATCGTAGTAGATACAGAAAAATGTTTTCCATAATTCAATCAACAGAGAATGACCAAATATGAATTGCAATACAGTCAAAAAAAAAGGAAATTCTTAATAGTATATAGTCTACTATTTCATTTATATTAATTTAAGATACAGACCCAACCCATCTCTGTTGCTATAAATCAGGAAATGGTTACATGTTTACAGTGTGGATTGAATAAAAGTATCATAAAAGTACTTCTCAAATTATGGAAATATTCGATATTTTGATTGGGATAGTTAATAGGTGTATATATTTTTCAAAACTCATTGAAATGTGCATATAAGATAGACGTGTTTAAATGTAAGTAATGTGTCTAAATACAAATAAAAGGGTAAAGAAAGACAGAAAGGTAAATTGTATTATAAACATTTTTCCGATGTAATAATTAAACCATAATTCATTATATGGCTATGCCAATGTTTAAGAGTGTTTTATTGGTGATTTATCATGTATCAAGTTTTTCAAGATTTTAAATAATACTATTATAAATGTCTTTCTGAAAACACATTTGTTTATAGTTGTTAACATTTCCTTGGAGTTGGATTTCTTAGAAGTTGAAAAAGTTTAACTGTTTGATGAATATTACCAAATTTCTTTAAAATTACTATATTGATTATTTTGTTATAATTAATCAGCACCATGTGTGTCTTTCTCTAGATATAAACATGTATGGATACATTTGTGTCTGTATTCACAACTTTTGAGGCATCACTGATACACACTAAATTGCATATATTTGAATTGTGTAATTTTGTATTTAATTATACCTGTACACCGTGAAACAACCACCCCAGTGAACACTCTAAAATGTGTCCTCATACCTCTTTGGAATCTTTCCCTCCAATGTTATCAACATAAAAAGTCATATAATATAAATGAAAATTTTAGCTACTGATCTGCTTGCTGTACTATGGATTACTCTGTATTTTCCACCATTTTATATAATCGAGTTATACTCTATGATCTCTTTTGTCTGCCTTTCACTCAGTACAATAACTTTGAGATTAATATATATTAACAGTTCATTGTTTTTAAAAATATTTCTGAATAAAACAATTGTTTAATTAATATTATATTATTATATAAAACAAGTGATGGCTGCCATTGGACAACCCATTGTAGGGAATTTTAGAGTTCAGATGCATAAAATCAGTCTTGGGATATTATTCTGGTCTTCACTGTAGGGATTTAGATAGCAAATATGGAACAGTGGAGTTGATAAGTGGAAGTTGGAGCTGCTATCAAAGAGGAAATGTGGATAAGCATCCCATCTATTTGGTAAAAATATTTCTTAGATCCTTGGCCAATTTCTGGACTGCAAAAACACCGGGAAAGACTATGGTAGTTCTCAAGGCAGCAGCTATTGAGAGGCAAAGAGCAAGTGAAGAATCAGGAGTCCCCTGGTGTTGGGAGGAAATTCGATTTCTGGTTCAGCCAGAAAGCACAGTGGATATGCTGTGCTTTCCAGCCTAATAGAGACCCATCTTAACAAAGTTAATAGTAGGACTCTTCAGAATCAAGGTGGCTACCAGAACAAAGTGCAATATTTTTTTAAGGAAGGATCCATGATTCAGAATTTCAACAGTTTCTAAGTTTCTAAGTATCACTTGCAATTTCCAGAATATGAAAAGAAGTAGCAAAAACAAAACCACCTAACATTCCAGATATTTAAAAAAAAATGACTGATATTAATGAAAAGTGATAAAGTGATTAATATGCAGACCTATAAAAAATCCTGATGTTGTAGTTAGCAGACAATAACTTCAAAATAACGAACACCAGCATACTAAAGAAACAGAAAAACTATAGAAATTACATAGATGATGAAGTATTTTAACAGAGAATATGATACATACAATATAAAATCTATAGTTTGTATAAGGGGTAAAATAGAGTATCAGGAATTAATAAGTCATTGGATGGGCTTAAAAGGACATTCAACATAGTTAAAGATGATATTGATAAATTTGAAGACAAGTCAATAAAAATATGCAAACTGAAGCTGGGAAGAAAAAATAAAAATGAGAGGAACTGAGCATAAATTAGATCATGTCACATGGGCAAAAGTACCAACATAAGTATAATAGAAATTACAGAATAAAAGAGATATTGATTGAGACATTATTGAAACAATATTGGGACAATACGTATTAGACTAAATCAATATTCGGGGAAATAATGGTTAAATATTTTTCTGAAAGCTTATAGTAATTCATATTTCCTTTTGGGAGAATTATTAATTTGTGTTCTTGGTACACTTTTCTCTTGGTATTTTAATATTTTCTTTTCCATTTCTGAAAGTTCTATATTTTATGTTCACTTTTATAGCCTCTCCAGCCTCAGACGTCAATTCTAAAACTTATGTCGGACATTATCACATTCTAATATACAAATTTCAGGCTCTCAATTTTTTATACAGTAATCCCAAACTCAGCTCAATATGCTACTATATCCATAGTAAAGTTAGTCATACACATCTTGCCTTTTGAAAGCACTTGTACCATACCTATATTACAACAAATATACTGTTGTTTTGCTTACTCATCTGTTTCTTCTACTCTAATGTGATCTTTTTTATTTGTTGCTTTTCTGTAAATATTTCTTGCACTGATAGAAGAATAAATTTATTGTAAAAAATGAAGTAAGAAGTTATGATTTCCAGTAGTACTAGGAAGAAACAGATAGGAAGCAAAAGCTGCAGAGACTGGATTGGACATTCTCCATTATCCTGACAGTAAATTAGCTTTTCATTTGAATGTTACTTTCTTTCAGAAGAGTTTGATGCATTTTAAGTTGATGCAGCAGCACATGTTATTAAAGCCAGGAATCATAAATTATTCCTTAAATCATTGAGTCTTGGGAAAACAGAAAGCCAATGAATCACATACTATTTGAACATTGATTTAGTTTCTGTATAAGCTTATGCTGGTGTGGGTGTATGTGTTTGGCTCCAGCAGGTCTGCATACCTACTAATTTGCTTGAAAACTGCGTGAAAATATTCCCATGGCCCTCCTGTAAAATATGACAGCCTGACATTTTCTTTAATTACAAGACCTGATCTGTTTAATAGCAAAAAATTAGCCTCCAACTTGACAGGCCTCCCTTTCAAAATCAATGGTTAGACTCAAGGGCACCAGCTTGGTCATCAAGATCAATATTAGAAAAAATATAGCTTGTCAAGACCTCTCAGCCTTTTATTGACTCAAATGGGGAGCAGCTCACAGACTGAATAACGATATTAGAGCTCTGATTCAACAA
This sequence comes from Cacajao melanocephalus, assembly GCA_963573385.1. Taxonomy (NCBI): domain Eukaryota; kingdom Metazoa; phylum Chordata; class Mammalia; order Primates; family Pitheciidae; genus Cacajao; species Cacajao melanocephalus. The sequence continues at coordinate 120,744 of CAUYLG010025816.1, read as the reverse complement.
ACAGAAGCCTGTTACATTAATTTCAGTATATGCAGATAAACCTGTGATAAATTACAAAAGTATAATATAATTATCAACATATTATAGTTAGATAAAGCTGAATGTTTTCAGGAAACAGTATGCATATTTTTTGAATACATTTCTTTAGTCTGTTCACCAGGTGAATTAAATAAGTTTATCTTGTCTTACTATAAAAAAACAAAACACAACAAGAACAGAAACACTAGAAAGTCATCTCATTGTTACCAACGAATAGAAGAAAATGCACCATAAAAAGAAAAAAAATACTGTGAGACAACTTGAAATTTTAGAAAGAATATTTAACTTGAAAGAATTAATCCTTAGTTCCAGTGCTGGATAATTATTTGTTACACTGATCACTGAACATTAGCCTTGATTTTCTAGTATGCCATATGAGGGACTAGGAAAATACCTAAATACTATTTTAAGACTCAGGGAAAGACCATGCAACAATCCATTTAGTTCTTTTCATATTTCCTTAGTGATCAAAATGAATCTTTATAGTTACTATCTCATTTTCACATCTAATCTGAATGCTATTAGAAAGTAGGAATGCCAGGTCACACCAATGGAGAATGGAAAGCTAAAGTTGTTCTCAGGAAGACGTTTTGCTTCACTACAAATAAATTTACAACAATCAGAAACAAGAGTTTATGATTTCTTAATACTTTTAAAAGTTTAATATGTTGTACTCAGCACTATCGAACAGAATACTTAAAAATGGTTAACATGGAGCTGGGCGCAGTGGCTCAGGCCTGTAATCCTAGCACTTTGGGTGGCCTAGGCGGGCGGATCATGAGGTCAAGAGATTGAGATCACCCTGGCCAAATGGTGAAACATCGTCTCTACTAAAAATGCAAAAATTATCTGGGCATGGTGGTGCGCACCTGTAGTCCCAGTTACTTGGGAAGCTGACGCAGGAGAATCAGTTGAACCTGGGAGGTGGAGGTTGCAGTGAGCCGAGATCATGCCACTGCACTCCAGTCTGGTGACAGAGCAAGACTCCATCTCAAAAAAAAAAAAAAAAAAGGTAACATGGTCAATTTTATGTGTATATTACCACAATAAAATTTTTTAGTTAAAAAAAGATTAAGGATTTTAGTTTAATTTATATCTAAAAGAGAAATTCATACTAGCAATTCAAACTATGAAACAGTATATAATCTATATTGGAAATATCTCTATAGTGTGAGCTAATTGAAGTTACTGGGCACTATGGTAGCTATTTTATTTTCTTTACCTCATTTACATATCTCATATTTACCTTTTATTTACCATAAGTTTATATGCCTTATGTAATTATTTCTTTTTTTTTTTTTTTTGGTCCACTACCTATTTTATGTGAATGCATAATAACCTTAAAAGGTAAGTATTATTCTACATATAAGAAAGATGAAGCTCCTATTTGATAAGTAAATTCCCCAATGTCCAGAGACAACAAATGCCACATCTTGGATTTTAAACTATTTGCCTGACACTTCAATCCAATTCTTCTACTGTGTTACAAAGCTTAATATCATTTTGCTTATCTTAAAGACTTAAAGTCCAGCTCTCCTCTATTATTTAAGTTACATAGTTTTCTGAAAAATTTCGTGGTTTTTGATAAAATTTCAACATTTTAAGAAATTGTATGAAACTTTAGTTTTCTTTAGTGCATCTTTCTCATAGCTCTTCTAGACATCTCTCAAAATGAAACTCTTTCTTTTTATCTTTTTATTTTACTTTATTTTGAGACAGAGTCTCACTTATCGCCTAGGCTGGAGGGCAGTGGCACCATCTCGGCTCATTGCAACCTCCACCTCCTGGGTTCAAGCAATTCTCTGGTCTCAGCCTCCTGAGTAGCTGGGACTACAGGCACCTGCCAACAAGCCCAGGCAATTTTTGATTTTTAAGTAGAGATGGGGTTTCACCTTGTGTCAGGCTGGTCTTGAACTCCTGAGCTCAGCCTCCCAAAGTTCTGGAATTCCAGGCGTGATCCACCACACTCGGCCAAATTAAAACTCTTTCAAACAAAAAACAAAACTACACACATTTAGTCAATTGCTAAAATGGCAATTGACTATCACCAACATCGCTGTAGATTTTTAAATTGCTCATGTATTTTACAGAAAAAAAATGTTTTCCAGTTACTTGAAAGACTATATATAACAAGCCTAAAGGTAGGACATTTTTAATATATCACATCAGTGAATAAATGACCTAGAATTTTCATTGTTTATTTTGATAAATTTTAAGCTTCAATTTTCCGGAAACTTTTCCAAGTGACAGATTATTTTAGCTTTATTTAATTAAAACTTCATAGATTGCCAGCTTTTGCTGTTTGCAAAACTCAAACAGATCTCTTCTGTTAGAATATACTAGGAATGGAGTACCTATTTTTCCCATGACATTTTAAACTTTACTGAGTGATTTATTCTTTTTTATCTTGTAATTCATTCAGAGAGACAAAGCCTTACTAAGGCAGTGTTGTGACTGCTGGATTTTGCTTTTGTTTGAGGGTAATACAGTCTGCTTGCTCCTAGAGTGATGTACTTCCTCCATTCTGAAATGTTTATGCTTGGAATTTTCTTCTAAATCAACTACTTTGACATTATTCTGTAAAGAGGTATTCTTAGGGGTTACTAGATAGGCATGAGGAAATAATATCTAAAATATCATTACCCCAGATCAGTGGGCTAACACATCTACTAGTAACCTTTGCTGAGCATGACATCCTCTTTCTTTTCTACTTGGTCTACATACTTATTTGGTTAAGCGGAGACATAGTTACAACTCTAGGGAATCAAAATTGATTTCTCAATTCTTTCTGTGGGCAAAGGGCTTGTGAACCTCACAATGGAGGTGACCATACCTCAGGAGTGAAGTTATTATTTCACAGTAAGAAATGCGGCAATTTGTTTAATCTCACTGGAGATTAAGGAATTTATCATCTAAAAGCACAACACTGAAATGTATTTCAAAGCATTTCTGTGATGGGGGCTGAGCCATTTGCAAACCCAAGATAGTGAGTGTGAGCTTAAAAATCTTATTGTGAGTTAACTGCATCCAGATTTCTAAAAAATACCTTGAAAACCTGAATTATTACCAGAATAATTCTTAGATATTCTTCAGAATAGAGAGGAGGGAGAACATTTTTGAAAGGAGCTTGGTATTAGACCTGACTCATTTACTTAAAGAAACATGAACTTCGTGTCCTCAAGTGAAGTAGTAAGACAAATTGATTCATATGTGAATGATTTTAATCAGATTATTTTCCTTACACAAAATGCACTCAGGAAACATATATATATATATATATATATATATATGTATATATATATATATATATAATTTTTTTGATGGAAAGATCTACAGGAGAATGAGAAGTAACTCTGTAATATGAGACTGTTTAAGGTAAAGTAGGTTTGGAAATATCAGTCCATGGGTAGTGTTTGGTGAGGGCATTAGATTATGAGGCAGGAATAGTGAGAGAAGTCCTGTGTGAAGAACGTTAGGGAACTTTGAAGACAAACAATTCATTTCACTAATTTCCCAGTTTCCGCTTTGCTCTCTTTATTTATTCTCCCATCAAACAAAAACACTGTCATTTGGCTTTAAATTCTTTTAAATGTCATGACTTCCCAACAACTAGCTACATGAAGAAAAAGGACTTTGTGTTGAGGACTTTGTGTTATTCCATGACAACATGGAAGAAATGTGTGAAGGACAACACACAGATGAAGGCCATGTTGAGGAGGAGGTGATTATTCAAACTGAGGGAATGGGTTATCTTTCCGGCTCCACAAGGGGGCTTCGGTTTAAGGGCAAGAACTTCCCAGTGCCATGACCCCTCCCATCTCTGTCCATCCAGGAGATTTAACCGTTTATGTTTAAATTTTGCCAGCACAGGAAGAAACTTAAGAGTCAATCACCCCAGCGGAAGTTTAAAGGAACTCCTTTCATTGGCCAGAGGAACTTGGGGAGGTGGGAATTTCTCCCAGGACAAATTCCCCTGCGCCTTCACCCATGCCAGATTTCCGGCTCTTTGGAATCCCCTCCCATACAGAGGAAGCTCTCTTTCCCCTCCTGGATTTCCCCTCTGGGGTCCACTTCCACCCCGTGTGGAAGCTGCTTTTCCTCTCCTAAACTCCATCTCTCTCAATTCCCTTCCACTCAGTGTGGAAGCTGTCTTTCTTCTCGTAGATTCCATCTTTCTGGATTCTCTCACTCAGTGTGAGAGGAGCTTTTCTTCTCTGGTTTTCCCCCTCTGGGAACCCTTCTCACTCAGTGTGAGAGCAGCTTTTCTTTCTCACTCAGTGTGAGAGCTACCTTTGTCTTTCTCTCTCCTTCTCCTTTGTCTTTCTATACCTAAATAGATCACTTTCTCCAAACTCTTTCTGAGTCCAGTATTTTACTTTATGAGTGCACTGTGCCCTGGTCTCCTCTCCCATTGTTAAGAGAGTGATAGACCAAGAACCTGGAGAAACGTCCTCTCAGGGGAGCTGAGGGCACCCCTGAATCCCAACGAAACCAGGTATTAGGCCTATACAAACATTATTAGATATTGTTATGTTACTAAAGGATTAACATAGTCTTCAAAGAAGAAATTATGAAGGGGAAATGATGTCCTCAACATACGTGGTGTCACCCTGTTATCATTTTTGGAACTTTAAATATCAACCATAGGCATTCTCATACAATCACCAGAGAAAATGTGAAAATGTGGCTCACTCCCAGAGTGAAAATCACTAGTATTTATAAGAAATTCTCAATTACTTTAAATGTAGATTATTAGAGTGAACACAGCACTGGTGTTTTCAAACTAAAGAAAGTAGAGGGTACGGCCAGTGTTTAGTGGCATGTAATTGAACTACAGAGATAGTAGTTTGGGTCAAGATTTTCTATTTCTTTCCTCCAATTTTAATCTCATGTGTCATTTCCTATCTCTGGTAGGTCACAAGCTAGATATAATTATGCTGCCATTTAATCATTTGTTCTAATTTGCATTAAATTGGTTTGAAGATAAATGTGTCTCAAATTTGTAATACTAATTAATAATTGTACAGTGATCTACTTAAAATTATGTGTTGTAAGTTTAGCATTTTATATTGCAACACTATGTGTTCAGAACATTTTCTAAATAGTGAGTTAAGTACCTAGGAAAATTTATGAGCATACCAGATATTTCAGCATATGCATATAGTATAACAACATTTTCCTAACATTTACAAATTAACTCTCTTCTAAAATCATAAGCATCTTAATGCATATGGGCTGATATGAGGTCAGTTGGAGTCTAGCGAATAAATATATAAATAAATATGCACTGCATACATAAAACGTTATGGTTAATGTCACTGCAAAAACATTAACAGTGATTAGTTATTTGTATAATTTTGTATTTCATCTCCTGAGAGCTATGAAATCTCCTGAAAAAATATTTATAGATTGCAGGTATATGTATGTGCAATGTTGTATACCTATTTTTCAAGTATAAGTAATATATGCATAAGCTATGTTTTGGTAAATATTAAATAATAAACTTTTATCTGTTTGCATTATAATAGCATTCATAAAAATGTGTATTCCCAACCTCATAGCTATAAATATTTCTATTTGAAAACTACAATGAAATCTAGTATTCTATTCCATTTTGAGAAGCTTCTAAACACCAAAGATAACCTTTTCAATGTTTCTTTCTCATTTTTGATTCATTTATCAAATACAGGATTGTTTTTTAAATCTTCATTGAGATATACTTTATATACCATTATAATATTCACCCACTTAAAGCACACAGTTCCATCATTTTCAATGTATTAAGGCTTGCAAAGTTACCACAATCTAAATTTAGATAATTTTTAATGTTTCCAGCATGCAGAAAAGATAAATATTTAAGTGATGGATGTACCATTTACACTGATTTGATCCTTACAGATGATATGAAGGTATTAAATTATCACAAGTTTTCTGAAAATATGTACATGTATTATATATCAATAAAAATATAAACAGCATACCATTTATTAGTCACTTTCAATTTCTTCCTCTAAGTTATATCATTTTTGGTACACAATTGAAAATAATATTTTCTTATTTTTTTTATTTATATAAGGTCAGAAATGATGCCTTTCTTTCATTAATGACTTCATTACATTGCATTTTCTTTATTTTTATCTTGGTTATTTTAGCTAAGTATTTGCCCATTTTGTTCATCTTTTCATCGAACCATCTTTTGCTCTCATTGATTTTCATTACGGTTTTTGTATTTTCTAATTTTTCAGCTATAATATTTTTCTTTCCTTCTTTTTGCTTTTAACTTTGCTTACTCTTCTTTTCCTATTCTTTTAAGTTTGAAGATTATTTATATGAGATCCTTCATCTTTTTAAATGTAGGAATTTAAAACTATGAATTTCTCCCTACAAACTGCTACAAATGTATCTGACAAGTTTGACATATTGTGTTTTTCTTTTCATTCATTTCAAAGTATTTTATAACTCCTACTGAAGCTTTTTGTCTTTGGCCCATGGGTTTTTTGGCAGTGTGTTATTATCAAACATTTAATTTTTAAAATTATCTTCTCTTTTTCATTTTTAATTTAGTTATATTGTGTTTTGAGGCCATATTTTGCATGCTTCCAATCATTTTAAATTTATTTACGATTGTCACATGGCCTAACTTATGGTCTATCCAGGAGAAAGTTTTATGCACATTCAGAAGAGTATGCATTTTTCTGTTATTGAGTAGAAGGTTCTATAAATATCTGTGTAGACTAATTGCTTTAGAGAAATGTACACATCTTCTACTTTCTTGTTTATCTTCTGCCTGGAGGTTCTATACGTTATTAAAATGAGGTTATATTCTCCAGCTATTTTTTAGTTGTCGATTTTTTCTTTCAATTCTGCCAGCTTTTGCTTCAGATATTTTGAGACACTGTTGTTAGATGCATAAATGCTTATATCTTCCTGTTGAATTTTTTATAATGCAATGTCCATCTTTCCTCCAGTAACAATATTTGTGTCATAATTAATTCAGTCTGATATTAGCATAGGTATTCCAGTTCTCTTGATTACATCTTAAATGCCATATCTACTATTATTTTACATTTGACCTATTTGGGTCTTTAGATCTAAAGTGTATCTCTCTTGTAAAAACTTGGATCTTTTTTTAAATCTTTTTTTTTTTTCAGTTCAGCCAATCTCTGCTCTTTGATTGGGGTGTTTATTTTTACATTTAATGTTATTCATAATGTAGAATTTGAATCTATGATTTTACTACTTGTTTTCTATGTATTATTATTTCTGTTCTTAGATTCTTGCCTACATTTGTGTCAAATATATACTTCTAGTATTTCTTTTTTAATTTTTTTACCATATTTTTTGAGTTACTTTAATAGTGTCTGTGCTGGGAGTTACAATTAACATCTTAATGCAATCCAATTTGAATTAATATCAACTTAGTATCAATAATATACAAAATATTTACTCCAATATACCTTTGATACTGTCCTCCACTTTTACTATTAGGGCCATACAAATTACATTTTTATATATTATAACCATTCTACACAATAACATTAAAATTATTGCTTTATGTAGTTGTCTTTTTGAATAGACAGGAAAATGAAGCATCATTTTTTACAAGTTTACACTGTCTTTTACGATCTCTTTATAGTTATTTTTACCTGCTTTTTCTTTGTTTCTTCATATGTATTTGAGTTACCATCTACTGCTCTTTCAGGTCAACCTGAACGATTCTCTTTATTATTTTTTGTGGGGCATATCTGCTGATAATTAATTCTTTCAGTTGTTTGTTTGTTTTAAACCCAGAGATATCTTAATTCTTCCCTTATTTTTAAAAGGGAGCATAGCTGAATATAAAATTTTTGATTGACAGTCTTTCATTTAGCACATTGAAAGAAAACTACAGGCAAATATCCTGATGAACATAGAAACAAATATCCTCAACAAAATATAAACAAACTAAATTCAACAGGATATCAAACAAATAATACACCATAAAATGGGTTTATTCCAGGTATGCAAGGATGGTTCAACATGTACAAAACAATAAAGGTGATTCACCACATAAAGAGAATTAAAAATAAAAATCATACAGTTTTCTCGATAGATGTAAAATGAAGCATTAGATAAAATGCAGTACCTCTCATGATAAAAACTGTCAACAAACAAGGCATGAGAAGAAACATACTCAAAATAATAAAACTGTATATGACAAACCCATTGGCATCATAGTCAATGGGGGAAGAGTTGAAAACATTCCCCTTAAGAATTGAAACAAAATAAGGATGCCCATTTTCACCACTCTGATAGAACTGGAAGTCCTAGCCAGAGCAATCAGGCAAGAAAAAGAAATAAAAGGCATCGAAATTGGAAAAGAAAAAGTGAAGTTATTTGTGTTCATTGATGACATGGTCTTATACTGAGAAAACCCTAAAGACTCCTCCAAAAGTCTTCTAGATGTAATCAATGATGTCAGTAAAGTTGCAGGATACAAAATAAAAGCACAAAAATCAGTAACAATTCCATATACCAATAACATTGGAGCTGAAAATCAAATCAAGAACTCAATTCCATTTACAATTTCTACAAGAAAAAAAAATATAGGAATACATTTAAGCAAGGTGGTAAAAGACCTCTACAGAGGGAATTACAAAACACTGCTAAAAGAAATCATAAATGATACAAAGAATAGGAAATACATCCCATGCTCATTAATTGGAAAACTCAGTATCATGAATATGACCATGCTGCACAAAGCAATCTACAGATTCAACATTACTCCTATCAAATTACATATATCACTTTTCACAGCATTAGAAAAAACAATCCTAATATTCATATGGGACCAAAAACAAGCCAGAATAGCCAGAGCAACTGTAAGCAAAAAGAACAAAGGTGGAGACATCACATTTCCTGACTTCAAGTTGTACTACAAGGCTAATAGCAACCAAAACAGCATGATACTGGTATGAAAATAGACACACATATCACTGGAACAGAATAGGTATTCTAGAAATCAAACCTCCTATCTAGAACTATTTGATCTTGAAAAAATATATAGTAAAAAAGGACACCCTATTCAACAAATGCTGCTGGCAAAAATGGACAGCTACATGCAGAAGAATGAAACTGGACCCATGTCTCTCATCATATTGAACAAGTAACTAAAGATGGATGAAACACTTAAATGTAAGCCTGTAAATAATCATTCTAGAAGAAAATCTAGGAAATACTCTTCTCAATATTGGCCTAGGCAAAAAATTTATGACTAAATCCTTTAAAGACAATACAACTAAAACAAAAAACAAAAAGCAGATATATGGGACTTAATAAAAGTAAAAAATTGCAAACAGAAGAATAAATAACCAACAGAGTAAACAGAAACCTTACAGAATAGAAAAATATATTTCTACACTATGAATCTGGGCATTTTAGATAATATAACAACTATGTCATCAGATTCTTTCATCTGTTAAAGAAAACTAAATATGGCCTAAAATGATTCTGTACTTCTATATTTGAATCCTTGTGGATAAACTGCAACCTAGCTTTAATCGTCAGACACATTTGAATACCTAATAGTATGCACCTGTAACAATGACTGAGTGTTGGCCAATCACAGTGGCCATATTTCAACCACTCATAGACAGCTGAATATTCAAACTGCATTTAAATAAGGCAAAGGCAACCTGCAACCAATCTTGCTGTTTCTGTACCTCACTTGAGTCTTGTATGTCACTTTACTTTCTGTCTATAAATTTGTTCTGACCATGAGGCTCCCAGAAGCCTCTGTGAATCTGCTGTGATTTTGGGTGCTGCCCAATTTGTGAATCATTCATTACTAATTAAACTCCATCAAATTATTTCTGAAGTTTGTATTTTATCAGATGGTATCAGAAGTGGGAACTGAAGTGGAGTGTCTAGTGACACTACGAGTGCTACGTGAACATGCAAGGTACCTGCAGGACCCTCTTGTGTTCATTAATTTCTCACAGCCACTGGGGATCATGGGTAAGCTCCCTCAGATTTCCAGGCTTCGCAGATTTGTGTTTTGAGCTCACCAAGTTTCTTTTGGCAAATGTCTGATCCAAACTGGGTTTGGAGTCACAACAGAAACTGGACTGAGTCCAAGAATGGAATTGATCCAGGAATGAATTGGCTTAGATCCAGTTAGAGACCTCTTACATATGATTGGATCAGAAAGAAACTGGTTGTGAGTAGTCATACTCCAGGGGTTATAAAATTTGTCTTCTGAAAATTCCCAGTGATTTCTGTGTTTTACCCTTTGTTTGATTTTTCTTGCCTGCTCAGGTATGAAAAATCAGTGGCTAAGTTAATCAAGAGAACCTAAAAGTGAAGCCAATATTTTAGGTAAAAATGGGATTCTTAGTTTCTGGAAAACTGAGTTCCTTCTGGCTTATATACTAGGCCTGGGAAGCAGCAAAGTCTTACAGAAATGGCAAAATCTTACTAATGATAACTTACAGTGGAGTATTCTGAGTGAACAATAATGCACCAAAGCACATTTTAAAAATGAGAGCTGCTGGTAAAATCTCTCTTGGCTAACAATGGATTTGGCTCTATAATATGTCAACCGATATTGTCTGGAACTATCTGCCTTACACTCTTTGCCGATGGCTCTGAGTGACAGGATTAGGCATTAATAGGATCACTGACCATGGGGAGCTATTTCCTCCCTAAAAGCAGAAACTTGAGAGATGATGAAACTGCTGGAAAAGATCCCTTTGCTACTGAGAAGCAGCTACCTCAACTTTTCAGTGTCACTGCAATGGATGGATCTTTCCTGGCTTCCCTGATCATTTTGCCTTCCTCCCTCTTGTTTTATGTCCTTGGGAGCTTGACCTTATAACCATCTGGCAGTATTTTCTATTAGTGTTCACCTTCCAGGGAACAGGAATTTTAGGATTTATGTCATAGTTACCTCTAAAAATGATCTTGAGTAGTTAAAAGACTTGGCAAGTTCAAATTTAACTATTACAGACTCTATAGAAACTGCTCTGTGCTATAGCTCAGTAGCTAAGACTTTGGCTTTTCACACTGGTGGTCTGAATTCAATTTCCCAACTAGGAAGTAAGCCCTTTTTGGTTTAATACCTGCATAATATTGTCTAGTCTCTTCTCCTCCATGGACTATCTTACATTTTCCATTCTCTGAGCACCTGGAAGGTTACCTTTGGTAAAATTCAAAAGCCAGAAATATCAGCTGTTTGGCTTGGCTAAAATCAGGTAATAAGAAATTTTAAAAGGATTTAATTAAAGAGTATTATGGTTAAAAGTAAGTCAACTTAATTAAAAGTAGATATTTAAGCTCTAACAGCCTTGACTCCTTGAGAAAAACAAAAGGCACCAGAAACCCTTTTCTTGGCCCTGTTCTTCCAAGGGCTCCACCCTGAAACCAATGTTTGGTTTCATGTTCCTGAGAAGACAATCAAAGCTTCAGGTACATTTGGGTATGTGATGATTCATTTAAATATTTATAAAGGGATTTCATTCAATTGTCATTTGCAGTGCATGTTTTGTGGTTATATAAAAGCTTTTCCGTGCCAGAGGGCTGATGTTATATAAGTAGATTATTATGCTACAGTATATTTTCACCAGGTAAAGAAAGCTTTTTTTATGGCTTTTTGAGGACAGTCCCTTCACAATCTAGAACCCAAAGATGGGATATTCTAAGAACATCAGAGAAAGACTGTCCTTGTCATCCACACTACAGTAAAACTTGGGAGACTTGAACCTTGGGTTCATAATTTCACAACTGAGAAGGGTCCCTCCACACTCCTGGAACTGTATACCCATTGGAACCCTTAAGGTGAAACTAAACAGGATAGTTTCTCCCCAGAAGAAGATGGCATCTTTGATGTGAATAGCTTTTCCCAAGCTCACAGATGAAGGCTTCTACTCTCACAAGACTCTTATCTTGGAATATTTTTTTTTGTTTGTTTATGCCTCTATGAACAATAGAAATTAAAAGGGGATCTATTATGTGCAGTTACAGAGTATACTTTTGTTTGTGAAGGATTTTGCATTGGCCTTATACATGAATAAACTTATGCTTTAATAGATAAAAGATAAAGGCTGAATGTAGGTTAGAAACTTTAGTGGTATATATATTTCCTCATAATCAGTCAAAACTCTTAACTCACATCCTGGATTAAAGAGAACATTGCCAAGAGGCCTTCAGTCTTTTAGAAGGACATCAATTTGTTAGGCCCCTTCTCTATGGTTTAGAATAAAAGAGGCAATAATTAGAAATGTCTCACTCATAGTGGGCTCTACAGCAAATTCTACTTTAAAGGCTATCATTAAACAACAGATATTAAATTGTCTTATAAAAGTTATGCTAAATAATAGAATTAGCTAAACAGAAAAGTACTTGTGCAGCTACTGACACTTGTGGCTTATAAAGAAATACATCAAATGTAGATTATTAAAATTCAATTGTAAGGAATTAATGAAAATACCACTTAGTCAAGTGAGTAGATATTTCAACTACCTCATCCTTTAATCTATTTGATTTTATGTGGTTTGGTTTATGGGAATCCTGGATAAGGAGCTTATTCTAAACTCTTGGTATTGTCCTCTCAATGGTCATAATAGTCATTTCCCTGGAGTGCTGTATTCTCTCAAAGGTTTTAAATATTTGCATGCAGCCATCTCTTGAACATTAAACGATCTCTCTTCCACTGGAATGACAGAAGCTGAAAGAAATCTGTGACCAAGAGGACACCATAGCTATGAATGACATTTTGAGACTGGAAACCCAAAATGATGGTAACTGAGAGTGGTGCTAAGGCCTTAAGTTTTGGTCACAATCTCACCTAAATGAGAATCTGGTCAACTCAGTGTATTTATTATTTCTATAAAAGAGTGGACATGTGAGGGAAAAAAAGCAATTTCATAATTATAGCAATTAGTCAAAGCCACATAAATAGCTGAAAACAGCTCAAGAGAAACTACTGAATCTTGGCAAGACAGTGGTGTCTGTGATGCTCTATATAAAGAGTATCCTTATTTTCCCTCCATCTATTCTCATTAACAGAGTAACCAAAATCAGAAGCATTGAAGACAATGGAGAAATACAGCCATGTTTACAGTTTTGTAAATAGTAGTATCCATAGAGATTGCACTGGATCTGTAGATTGCTTTAGGTAATATAAAATATATAACAATATTACTTCCTTCAATCCATGAACATGGGATATCTTTCCATTACTTTGTGGGTTCTTTTTAAAATTATTTGATCAGTATATTACTGATTTTATTACAGAGATCTTTCATTCCTCTGATTTAATTTATTCCTAGGTAATGTACTTTTCATACTTATTATAAATGGAATTGCTTTCTTAATTTCTTTTTCAGATTGTTTGCTGCTGGCATATAGAAATGTTAATGAGTTATGTACACTAAGTTAGCATACTGTAACTTTACTAAATTTGCTTATTGGTTCTAACAATTATTTGGTGGCATTTTTAGGTTTTTCAGGTATAAGGTCATGTCTGCAAATGGGCAGAAACAAGAGAGACTTTGGAACTGTTAAATATATGAAAATTAAACAGCACGCTCCTGAACAACCAATGAGTTAATTAAAAAATTAAGAATAAAGTTTTAAAGAGTCTTGGAAAAAAATGAAAACAACATTCAAAAATCTATGAAATGCAACAAAAACAGTACTATGAGGAAAATTTATAGTAGTAAATGCTTACAGTATAAAAGTAAAAAAGACTTCAAATACACAGCCTAACAATGTACATCAAAAAACTAAAAACAGCAATAACATTCCAAATTCAAAATTAGAAGGAAGGGAATGAGAAAGCTAAGAACAGAAATAAAATGGAAACTTAAAAAATAAAAAATATTAATGGATTAAAAATTTGCTTTTTTTAAAGGTAAAGAAAATTTACAGACCTTTAGCTAGACTAAGGAAAAAAGAGGGAAGACACAAATAAATAAAATCCAAGTTAAAAATAAGACATTATATCTGGTACCAGAAAAATCATTAGAGACTATCATGAAAAACTATACACCAAAAGATTGGAAAGCCTAGAAGAAATGGATAAATTTGTGAACATATACAATCTAAAAGTAATAAACCATGATGAAATAGAAAACTTGAACAGACTATAATGAACAATGAGATATAAGTAGTAATAAAAGTTCTTCCATCAAAGAAAAGCCCAGGACTCAGTGGCTTTATTGGTAAATTCAACGAAACATTTAAAAAAGAACTAATACCAAATATACTAAAATTATTCCAATACAATTGAAGAGAACTACTTCCAAACTAATTCTACAAAGTACCCTGCTACCAGAACAAGACAAAGGAACAAAAACAAAAAAAAACTGCAGTCCAGTATCTCCGACGAAGATAGATGCAAAAATTCTCAACAAAATACCATAAAACTCAATTCAGCAACATATTAAAAAGACCATTCAGCATGACTAAAAGGGATTCATCCCAGGGATGCAAGGTGGGCTTTACATATAGACGTTGTGAGATAATGTGAAACATCACATTAACAGAATGAAGGGCAAAAGTCGTATAATCGTTTCAATAGATGCCCCAAAAGCATTCAATAACATTCAACATCCCTTTATAATAAAAGAATGTCTTAACCAACTGCATATAGAAGGAACGTATCTCAATATAGGCCATATATGACAAGCCCACAGTTAACTTCACACTGAATGTGGGAAATTGAAATCCTTTCCCCTAAGATTTGGAACACGACATGGATGCTCACTTTCATCACTTTTATTCAGCATAGTACTGGTAGTCTTAGCCAGAGCAATTCAACAAGAGAAAATTTCAAACTGGAAGTGAAGAAATGAACTGAATATATACAACCTACAAATAGTAAACCATGATGAAATAGAAAACTTGAACAGTCCTTTCCTTTCGTTTTTAACACATAGGTGGTTTTTCCTTTAATTTCACTGGAAAAGTCTCTCTTTTTACATCTCCAGATTTAGTATTACTTTATCCTATCATATTTTTACCTTGCAATGATTCCCTACCTATCAAGGGACAGTTTATGTAGAAGTTTTTGTTTTGTTTTGTTTTGTTTTTAACTTTTTAAGCTTTTATATGTATATTCATTTTATTTACACCTAGTCAAAGGCCTTTTCACTTCTATTAATTGAGACAATCATGAATATATACATTATTCTTTTATTTTTGCCAGAATGAAAGTGACATCCCTATACAAATTTTAAATTACATTAGTGCTGTTTCTACCAACCATTTAAATTTATGAATCTGACATTTCTGAAAGCACTTTCCTGGTCATATAAGCAAATGTACTAACAGTGGAAGTTAACGATCAACTTTGTTATGTCAAATATTGTAACATTTTTAAAAGCAACAGTAGCATCGATCTACTTTGCAAAATCACAGCATGATTCAAAATTTAAGTATTGCCACTTATTTGCATTCTTTCTTCTCACCTGTTTTTTTTTTTGTATGAATAAATCTTCAGAGCAGATGGTGGAAGATTATCAATAAAAGGCGTTGTTAGACACAGTGTGAATCCACTAAGCTCAGTCAACACATACTTCTTAGCCACAGGCTCATTTATTACATTCAAAACAAATCTTTTCTGTTACAGGAACTTTCTGGGTAGAACAGCTAAATTCTTTTCCTAAATTCTTACTCACTTTTCTGAGATAACCACATATTATATGATATATAAGTTATATAACTGTATACTTTTATTTTAATGTCACATTTATGTTAATGAATCATTATATTTTTCACGTGTGTTGTAGATTCATGTCTGTAGAAAGCACATTTTTTAGAAATAAAATCAGAAATTTATTTCTAAATAAAACATAAAATAACTGAGCCAAAGGTAGTTAGAAAAGACAAGTTCTATAAGAAAGAGCATGACAAATGCTGCTTTAAACAATGTATTAGCCATTAATATTATGTGTATTTACTGATGTTATTCCAGTATAATAAAGATATGAGTGAACACATTTTTGCAAAAATACCATCCTTGATAAAATATTAAGAAGTGGTCTTTGAAAACTTTTTAAAATCCTTCATTAAGACAAAGGAAGAAAGTGAGAAACAGAAATAATAATACGTGCAGTATATTTATCCAAATAGGTCCTCACTAGAAAATGTTTTAGTTTTAACAAAATAGTCTCTCACATTTTTACAGTATGATTATCTCACTTGTTAATTAAATTACAGAATCACATTTTTCATGTCTGTTGTTTTTACAGTGCTCCTTAGTTACAAATTAGTTATATATTTGGACAGAGCACTGTGTCTAGCTGTGCATACCTGTTGGTAGGCAGGGGCCTCTTAATGTATTCTAACACATCATAGAATATATTAGATGGAATACCAAGTATAATACAGTTATGCTATAATAATAGTCATATAAAAATGATATATAATTGTCAGAGTTAGCGAATGTTCACCAAACCAACATTTCATCAGTGATTACTGGAAGAAGCAGTTAAATATGGAAATTAAATATGAAATATAACAAGAATCTTCGTAACATGAAAAATGGAGTCTGAAAGCCTATTGGTGATGTACCTTTCAATTCCATTGATTGAGAATATACTTGGTAATCATTTTGGAAATATAGTCTCATTATATCCTACATAAAATAAATTGCCAGTTGTTAGAAAAGTAATGCCCGTCTTCCCTACTCAATCTTCTGCCCAAACAAAGGAATGATGTAATACCTCTTTCTGCAGTAAATGTAGAATGAAAAAAGAAACGCCATCTCTCTGTGATACCTCCAGATAACTCTGATGAGGCTGCCCACAGAAAGTTTCTAGTAACCTTAAATCTCTTTGAGGAGTACTTGTATTTACTCAATTTTGTGGGACCTTTAAGCATTCCTGAGGGTGTGTGGCTTTCTTTCTGGTCACATATGAATATAAATTGTTACAAAACATAGAATAATCATAATCAGCTTCTTTAGAGTTACAAACACAAGTATTTGCATTCAATTTATGCTATGTATGAAATGCCTCTATGCGCTTCTGTATCTTCTACTTTAAAACAAGGAAAACACCAATTTCTCCTGCAACTTTATGAGAGTTACATGAATTAAATAAGGTGGCGAGCACTCAGTAAGTATTCAGTATATAAGAGTTCTCAGTTTATTTTTTGGGGGTATAAATTTAAATATGAAGGACAATGATTGTGGAAGTATTAAAAAATCCAGAGTTTATTTTTAATAACTTTAGATGAAGCAGAATATCTTTATACAATTTGAAAAAAAGAGAAATATTATCAATATGATTATTAGAAAAGCATTTGTATTTTAAAAGTGCTTAGTAGTTTAACTTCACAAAGAGACTATAATCATACATTTGAGAAAACTTCCATGTTAAGCCAAGATGAATGTAGAAAAAGAGCTATCCCATTCACAGTCCTGCTAAGTGTTACACAATTTAATGATGAGAAAACACATTGACTTCAAAGTCTAGTTCCATCAATTCATTCATAGCCATGTAAAATAGAAATCTTTTACAGTGATCAACACTTGTTGAGAAATGTCCTTGAAAATTTGAGACATTTGAGACATACTTGATATTTGAACATATGAGATATATCAAGAGATAAAAATGAGTCTGAAAGACTGAAAGCTGCTCTAGAAAAAGAGGTAGAAGCTCTAAAGGAAATCAAAAAACTGTATTACTAGATGAGGAAGAATTAAAGATAAAAATGTTCCTATGACCATTCTGATGATCAAAGTAGAATGGTGGTACTTTGCAGAAGACTAAATACATAAAATAAAAGAAAAATATTTCAAACATCAGAGACAATAAGAAAGGAAAATAAACCCAACATTTTAGTTGAGCATATTGGTGCCCATCCAAGTGAATAAAGTTTGCCAGTGAAGAAGTGGGAAAAGATATTAACTAGGTAACTGTTACTAGCAATGTGTACACTCTGATCTCCCAATAATGTGATCTTCCTTTTGAGATGACTTGAGAATGCTAAAATATACAAGATGTGTATGTACCTCATGTGTATCAACAGAGTAAAAAAATAAGAAAACTACTTTTCTAGCCCAACTGTCTACACCTAGTCCCTCCTAATGAACATAAGTCTTGTGAATATTTAAATGGCTTCAATAAGAAATAAAGAAACAAAGATTAATGAACCATAAGTAATGACAAAGAAATATCCGGTACAGTTGCAAAGAAAGGAAGATAATAGCATAATGAATCTTTGTTAGTCCAGACAATATGTTAGGCGCTTTCTTATGTATTATCACATCATAGTAACTCTGAAAAACTAACTCTAAGTGTTTATCTAGATTATAGAGACAAGGAATTGAGAATCAGAAAATAAATCTTTAAGAAAAAACTATAGCAAACAGTGGAGCTGGGAAGGAAATCTAAAGCTGACTGTTTACATGCCACTCTTTTATGGTATTTCCATGAGGATCTGGGAAATAAATACACAGACAACTCCCCAGTCCCAAAAAAGATGCTTCCATACTGTAGAGATAAGTATGAGTATATTCACAAACTAGTAAAACACTGACTCATATGTATTAGCTCTTTAAATTATACCCTTAAAAATATTTATTGTAAGTAATTTTTCAAAATAATAGCTCATTTTATTTAAGCAAGGGTGCTTTAATGAAATTGGTTCTAATAGAGCCTTTGAAGTGAATTTAGTTTTCATGTTAAGTGTGAGACTTGACAGGCATAGAGACACAATTCTTCTATTTCTTTGTAGATAATGAAACTAGGAAATGACATTACACTAATCAAAAACAGAGCTACATTAAAGCTGTAGTCATCATCCATGGTGATTATAAAGTGTGATAAATGACACTCAAGCAAATTATGTATCTTGAAATTGACACACAATAACACTAAGATCAATTACATCATTGGACAGCTCAAGATATCAAATACTGTGTTAAGGGCATAACCTAAAGATTATCATTTACAAGAGATTGAATTACTACATTCTTTTAATATCAATAGATTAACAGCATGATACAGTCATATCATTTTCAAAACCAGAAAACCATTTGAACGTTCTAGAAAACTTCTTGCAGAACTGCTCACAGAGTTGACTTCTAATTGGCTAAATTTCAGTGAGTGTCCTAATTGGCTGGCTCCAGATATGCTTTAATGATAATATAATCTTGCAAAAAGGAAAAAAAAAAAAAACTCTGCTTATATATAGCAAACAATTTGCTTTCATATATTTCACAACCTAATTACCTGTAATCATTTGGCTCATTTGCTTATACACATTTTTGCTTATGCTTGGATGTTAGCAAGGAAAAATACAAAGAAAACAGATTTTTTCTTGTTCATTTTTCCATGTAAACATAGACATCTGCAGCACAGTGCTGACAAAAACACTGAACATACTAGAATGAAGAGGAGGATCAGGGTCCTTGAGAATGTTGAACTAAACAAGAAGAGCATTTGATTCTTGCAGTTGGAACAACAATCCTTCTATTCCTATTTCTCTTTTTCCTTCTTTCTTCATTTATCTTCTTCCTGCCTCTCCTTTTTTCTTCTTCTTCCCCCTTCTTCTCCTCATTCTTTTAACTTATAATTACTATACTTTAGGTGTTAGAGACATGTGAGTTGGTCATATTAGAATAGTTTTTTAAAAAGTATTAATGTCCTTATATGATATTATAGGGTTACATGTTCACTGGTTCTTAATTGCACGCATATTCAAAGTACACACTGAGAAACACACGACAATATAATCTATTCACCATGATTCTCTGAGTGTCAGCTATTAAATTCCTCTAAGTAATTCATAGACACTGAATCATATTATAATGTTTGATCCTCTATATTCTCATATAATCCACTTGTAGTAGGAAAAGATTATTGGGACAGTATAATTTGGATAAGCAATAGCTTTAAGGATGCAATTTCTTAACCTCTCTGCCTGTAAGATGTTGGTCTTTGTGAATAATGAGAGGGAAGGATATTTAAATAATGGGAGACAGCCTTATAAGTAGAACTTGATTTCAAAGACACTACTTTTTCTGGATAAAGCTACACTAATTTTCCTAACTTCTTAAAACATTCTTTTAAACTATCAAGGAGGCAACTTTATCACTCTGGTCAATGTCCAGGAAAACACATAATAATACTATTTTAGCTTCATTAAATAAAACATATTTCCTAATTGAATAGATAAAATGAAATGAAATATGAATGTTAACAAGTTCGACCACCTCAATGCTATGCTTACAGTATTCAGTTTTTACATAGCTTCTGCTTTAAATGTTGCCAATGAAGGAGCACTTGTCACCTTGCTGTCTTTTCCACATGACAGCATTTTAAATATTGAAAGACTGTCATCATGTTTCCCCAAAACTTCAGTTTTCAGGCAATGCATATACAATTTCTTCAAAATTATAAAGGTATTGTTGAAAGAGTTATGTTTGACATATTCCAAATTCAGAGGATAACAACCTTAGTACAGGTTTTAGAAAACTTAAGATAATACAGCTTAGTTAAGCTTTGCAAGTTTTAAAAATGTGGTATATTTTTAAATTGTTCAAGAGTAGTAATGCATTTTTACTTTCAAGAATTATTTAAACCTTTTCTTACACTATAAAGGTTCTTTTTGTATTTCATATTTAAAAGGCTTATTTTGTTTCCTTGAACATATAAATCAAGATGTACTGTGAAATAATTTTTATTTTTTTGGATGATTCCATTTAGCTCCAGGAAACAAGAAAGTATTCTTGTAGCAAAAGTTTATAAATATTAAGCTTCTTTTGTTATTATATTTGTGATATCTGCTGACCTAAAATTTTAGGGATTTGGACAGCATTGATAGCCTGTGTGGTAAGGAGTTCAAATGATTTCATAACAAGACTTATTTAAATATTGTTTTTAACATCAAGTCTCTTACAAAATGCGTGACTAATGTTATTCACATTCTCCTTATCCGTCTTGCAATATAAGACAACTGTGATGTGAACAGCTGTACTATAGTTTGTCAAGTTCAAAATTGTGCTGAAGCAGGTTTTACCTCACTCCCAGAATTTCTATTTCTGTAGATTTTACTTCCTTATCAGCTTAGGATGTTAGATGAGTTGGAAATGGGACAACAGCTATCTAAATAGTAGGGCCAAGTAGTAGGTTGAGTTCAGGAAAAAGTTATGTGTGTAACACATATGTAGGGTATGACAGCTGAAACAGTGTGGGTAGCTCTCCCACCTTCTTGTACAACAACAGAAGATTTTGCCAAATCTGCTTCTCTCAGATAGTAATAATAGAAAGCAGAGAGAAACAGAAATACCACCCAAAGTAAATGGAAAAATATGAAGATTCTGTCGCCCTTCTTTCTGTTTTTTTTAATTTTTTTTATTTTTGAGAGAGAGTCTCACTGTCATCCAGGCCAGAGTGCAATGGCACGATCTCACCTCACTACAACCTCCACCACCCGGGTTCAAGGGATTCTCCTGCCTCAGCCTCATGAATAGCTGGGATTACAGGCACCCACCACCATGCCTAGTCAAGTTTTGTATTTTTAGTAGAGATGGGGTTTCACCATGTTGGCCAGGCTGGTCTCGAACTCCTGATCTCAGGTGATTTGCCTGCCTCAGCCTCCCAAAGTGCTGGGATTACAGGCATAAGCCACCACACCTGGCCTTTCTCTGCTTTTCATATGCATTTTTCATCATCATGAACTCCTCTGTGTGTCCACACTTCCTGCTGAGCCATATAATTCATGCTGACCACTGCTACTGCTTACATTCTAGTTCTCTACTAGAGCACAATACAATGGAATCCTCACTTCTACTTTTATTTTTACCTTGAATGCCTATTTCTCCTTATGTATTCTCTGCTTATTTAAATCTTATTAATGACCATGGCCTTCTTTACTAAATCTTCCATTTTGAAATATGGCACCCTACCTTAGTAGACATCAAAACAAGGGAACACATGCAAATATAAATCAATGTTCTCTCTTTATGAAATTTCATAGGATTCCTGCTGCATCCAGACACTCATGGCTGATGGAAGGAGTGGAGTTAGAAAAACTCTAGGAGAATCACTATTTACTCAATAATGATTGCTTCTAAACGGAGATTTTCAACACTAAAGGAAGTGACGTAAATTAGTTGGCAGGTGTTCTTTCCAATAAATCTTCCCCTTAGTAGAGGAGATGTGCAATAACAAAATATGTTAGTTAAAGAAAATAAAGAAACGCATTTACCTGGCACATCTGAGTCCAAAGTAGAAATCTGAGAACTAAGTAGGTGCCTACCTGGAATACTGGGGGGCGGCAGGGGAAACTACATATTCACATTGATATTTTCTTTATCACTTTCTAGATTTTCCAAAGTAACTACAAAAATTGTACATTTTATAAAAAATTTTAAAAATAAACAGGTATTCATATATAGAGATCCAAGCATTAAGTATCTGATATATTTTTAACTTGATGGATTTATGAAAAAAATTAACCAAAAGCAAGACAAACAGCAGGTCTTCTTCAATTCTAGGACATGTTAATTCTTTCCTATGTGATCTCTGTGTATTTTTCTATTTATTTATCTACTATCTGGCAGCATGAGTTCAAAGTAAAATAAAAGTAGCTGGAAATGTGATCATTATCTATTTCTATGAAGAGCTGACATCAGCTCAGTCTTTTAGGGAAGACTAGCATTTAAATAACTAAGTATAACTTACTAGGCCAATATCCTTGGTTATAATATCATCTTAAACACAATACACACACACACCCCACTCATCTGTGGGGTAAACAATTCTTCTGAGAGATAATTATTAAATAAAATATTTCTTAGAAGAATAGACCACTGGTAAATAAGGTAAATAAGAAAATACGTTACAGGTAAGGTAAATAAGAAAATTTACAAGGTAAATAAGAAGACATGTCACAGTTGCAGCCACAGACCTGGTACTATAGATATTATTATGGACAGGAAAAGTGTTTGAATAATTTATTGATACATAATTGAAAATAAACATTTGTCAAGACAGAACTCTGAAACTGTTAAAATATATTCCGTTACATGTTATGTTTGCATGTGTGTGTGTGTTTAAATTCTGTTATGTTTGTTAGCAGAGACTACTGTTCTAGAATTTTGAAGTAATTCGATTTCCAATTAATTCAAAAAGCAATTATGCCTCTAGTATGAGACTAGCCTGGTGTTAAGTGCTGGACTGTCAAAGCCAAGGAGATTATTTGATAAGAGAACTATAATTCACTGTAAATCTTGGAATGCATATTAATTGCTAGTGCATAGATACATTGATTTATACTAGTTATATGATTTCAGCAACTTTGTTACTATGCTAAAATTTCTTTGAAGATCAGATGCATGTTTACAATATATTTGTCCAAAGCAGTCTTGCAAGGTTAACTTACTCCTACTATGAGGCTTGTTTCTTTAAACCATTCTAGACAATGGTATGAGTTAACGCTTTTATAAGATTTCTTAGTCATCACTTCCAATGTTTAATATCCTTTCCTAATCCCTTCACTTCAATACAGTTGAGCCCTCCTAGAGCAACTGGACATTCCCATAAAGCAAAGTTACTCTTTTTAGTATGATCACATTTTGTTTTCTACAGCAATTCCATGTGTGCAATAATGGTTTCCCTGCTTAGCACAGTGCTAGTTACAAACTAGCAAACAATTGGTCAGGGTTTCACTTTGTAATATAATTCTATGAATAAATAGAATTTTTATCATCTAATATGACTATGTCATACATTCCTTGAGGCATTTAATTTAGGCTTGACAAAATAAAAATTGAGTGAATGATTCTCTTTTTTCTCTTTTCTTTCTAAAACTATTCAGATCCTTTTCCTACAACTCTTAACAAAAAGTAGATAAGTAGATGGGGAAAACAAAGGCACGTGTGTGTGCATGTATGTGTGCACATCTGCATGTGTTTGTGAGACAGAGAGAAACACTGAGAAAGAGTATCAGATATTTTAGCACTTTTTCTGAAAAATTCTAGTTAAAATTTTCAGAAGTGAAAATTTTCAGAAGTGTAAATTTTCATTTTTTTTCTTTTGAAAGGTAATATATTGATACAATAATTGATGAAACTGTATGTAAATACTTTAAAGAAAGGACTAAGAGAGTAAGAATCATTCTTTCTAATAGTAGTGGTCACAGCATGCGAACTCAGAGAAGGTGATTCTGGCAAACATCGTATGTTGACTAATCAAATGACCAATGGACCATTTCCAACATGCTCTTCTAGGCCTCTTTCCCCAGGATATCTTGAATTTGAATTAGCCTTGTGACATTTTTCTGGCAAATGAGATATGATATGTCTTTGTAGAATTGCAGGAGGCTTTATTTTATTTTAGCTAAAATGAAAAAAATTGAGCCTTTCTTCTGTTTGATTGGGGATGTGATGCCCAAGATTGTACTCATCTGATGACCATTGGGGAAAGGCCCCTGAGAATTCCACAGATGCTAACTCCCAGGTCTGACATTACTGACTCCAGATATATTCAAGGATTTAATCTGGGCCTTCAAGAGATAAGAATGTCACTTAAAAAATTGTTAGACATAATATGAATGTGCATTTGCCATTATCCTTGAATTTTACCATAATCTTCATTTTTTTACTTGTCTCTAACCAGTTCACACTTTCTCTTCTCCACTCTTTTGCTCAAGATTTCCTTTACTAGAAATATCAATCCATGCCTAGCAGCTCACATTTTCCTTATCATACATGGAAAAATTATATTTATTTTGGTTATTCCTTTAAATTTTTAAGTCTAACTCAGATGTCATCTTGTCTTCTAAGTGAACCTCACCATAGTATTCAGCATGGCCCCACAATGCTATTATCTATTTCTTTCTCCCTGTCATAATACCTTCATGTCCATGTCTGTTTACAGGCATATCGACTTGTTTAGCAGATGTTTATGTTCTTGCTTATTTTCCACACTTGAGGCAAGACAATCTCTCTCATTGTAGGAAAAAGTTTACTGAGTTTATGCACATTTTTTTTTCAGATCATGAATAAAATTTTCTGCTTATAAACACCAGAGTAGAGAATACCAACGGGAACCTGTCTTTCTCAGAGTCATCCTTATATAGTTTCATACACAGTAAAAAAAAAAAAATGAAACAAAAAACAAACAAAACATTTGGTGTAGTACAAATACACTACTTATAGCCTGATATAAGTAGAAGCTTCTACTTCAGACAATTCTGATTATAAATTGGATATCCAAGCCCAGAGACTCAAAAGTCCTAGTTTAAATTCCCAGTGCAAGAAAATCCTTCAATCTTTCATCATTTCCTGGAAATGCTCTAAACATTTTATGAGTAAGTGAAGTAACAACATTTTAATAAGACACCTCAAAATAGTTCTAATAAAACATTAGTCAACAAAACATATAAGCTGTACTCAGAAGAAAATTCAGTAACTTAATAAAAAATGATTATATATGGAAATAAACTAAACAGCCCAGTAAAAGAAGAGGGAAACACCTGGCAAAGATGTAATAAGCTGTTGATGACATAGAAATTATAAAGACAGTGAGTTCCAAAAATGGAAGCAGGTGAGTCAGTCAGGACCCAGGGAAAAGTATTTAAGGATGCACATATTCCCACGTGTTGCATTAGCAGGGTCAGGAAGAAGCCTGTGAGTGAATACCACTTAAGTTACGGATAAGATGCTTTACACATATGTGAGCAAGCACTCACTCTTAGCTGATTTTGCACTTACATCAGAGTGACAGCAATTGCCTTCTTACATTTTGAGTTCTTCAATATCTCGTTTGTCTTACCCTAGACCTGGAAATTTTGTTTCATTGTATTTATATGAGGATTTCTTTTTATTATTCTGGCTTGGGGTTTGTGCTTTATGAATCTGAAAATTCCTTTTATCTTTGTGGATAATTTCTAGCCACAATCATATTAAATAAAAACTCTGATCATTTTCTTCTCCTCTCTTTGCTTTCTCTTTGTCCTTTCTGAATCTTTAATTAGATCTTTTAATTCTATTCAGTAACCTATCTTTCACATTTTTCTTGTTATCTATGCTTATTCTGATAAATATGTTCAAATTTATCTTCAGGTTTAGTAATTATATTCCTTGGTTATTAATCTACTGATCAATCCATCCACTAATTTTTAAATTTTTGTGGTTTACTAGAAATTCTATGTGATTCTATTTTGAATCTTCATGTCTCGTTTTATTTCCTTGATTCCTTGATGTGGTTATATATAATGTAAATGGAAATATTTCATATTCAATATAATTAACTATTAACTAATAATTATTAATAACTTGGTGACCTAATTCATTCATATATTATTTCTCCTGATTTCAAGAATAGTCCATTATGTCCTGGTGCTTTTAAAAGATTAGTATTAACTTTAGATTATGTACTTGTAATTGGCTTATTACTGGTTCATATCTATAAAAAGTCTTTGGGGCTTGGATTGAGGATACATTCTTCCAGAAAGCATATGTAATCTCAAATTGCTTTAAAATAATTTAACAGCTTAAAATTTCCTAGACTATAAAAATACTCTATACACCAGAGTTCCTCAAAGCCATTAGAGATTGGGTGTATAAAATTTCAGGGTGGAGGTTTTGGTTTGTTCATATTTTTTTAACCTAGAACCCAGGTAACCATATGTTTCCATATTGTTTTTCTTGCTGGCAATTGAATTTTCTTCTAGTTAAACTTTTCATTGAATATTTACCTTTTTTAGTTTCCTTTATTTGAGATTTGGTTTTGGCATTCTACCTTAGGTAGGCCCAAAATCATGTCACTTGTGATCCTTTGGCTAAATAATTTTGATGCTATTAAAACACCCTTCTAATTTAGATAGAAAAAGCCCTCATTTATTTTTCATTGCTTTTATCAATTGCTTTTCATTTATTTCATATGCGTTAAAATTCGTAAAATTCCATTTATTCGTTTGTTTTTCAGGGACATCTTCTTCTCCCTAATTTAAACCCCATGAGGAAAAAAATCCTACTTTTTCTTTCATGTTTATATTGCCATTGTTCAACTCAGAACCCAAAATGAGTAGGTATACAAATATGTTTCATATATCAATGAAGCAATTCCTTTGTAAATATACACTATTTTCAAATTAAACAACTTATCTTATAATTAAAGAAAGCTATATTACCTTTAAAAATATCCTGATTTTTTTTTCCCTTTTTCTGAACAGATTGTAAAGAACAGATATATTGTGCTTTGTTGCCTGGAAACCTCAAATTGTATCTCCCCCTTTTTCCCATAAGGCAGATATTTAAAACATCAAACCCACACTCCATGCTTTCCAGTGAAAGCACTGAGCTACCTGCAATTACTGACAATACACACTTTTGTGCAAAAGCTGTGTTACTTTTGATTGGCATCATTACAAAACGGCACAATATTATTGTGAAGATTGAAGAAAAAGCATTTTTAAAATTCTGAACTTCAGCATCATAATCAAGAAATTTTAAAAATACTAGATAGTAACATGAACTTACTCAATTATTAAGATATCTTTTAAAGTTTACTGAAGCATAAAAATCCTACATGATGGAATGGTTTAATGACAACCATATCAGTCCAATGCAGTTCAAAGCTGCCCCAACAAGCCGGTTAAACTAATTGGCAAATGTCAAGCATGTCCCTTTAAATTGGTTCATTAACTCACTTTTGGAAGGCACTGTCAGAAACTAGGAGTTACTGGCATTCCTCATTAGCAGATCTCCTGGACAGGGTAAATAGGTTTAGACGGAATTAGATTGATTAGTCTGCCTTAGAATTCAGTTCAGCATGGCAAGTTTCAGCTGTTTTTTCTCTGGTGGATAAAAGTAAAACATTTCCAGCAACCTAAGTTTCTAATGAGTAAAGGAAGTGTCTCAGCCAATCAGCAGACTCAGGTTCACTAGTTGAGACACATATGTATTTTGGTGTAGCTTACACTTCAGATTTCAGTGACAACAGAAACACCTTGTTAAAGAATATAAAGGAGGAGGCGGTTAGGCCAATAGGTTAGACAGAAAGATTAAATATAATGGAGACAGAAACATATTAAGAGGAAATAATGAAATAACAACACACCAAATGGGTGACTGTTGGAGTGGCAAGGATGTAGTATTTTGGAAATTATATGTTTTTATAGTTTTGTTTAATCCCTGGATTCGTCATTATAATATGTCAATATTTTTCACTTGACATTATAATACGTCACTGTTTTCATTTGACATTATACCTAAAGCCCCGATTTGTCTTTGTAAGGGCTGAGGCAAGTTTAGGAGTGGAATTCAGGTCACGATGGAACAGTCTACTATATTGACAGGACTCACTGACCTACACCAAGAATGCTGCAGAACTCATGAAAGTGCTTTGTGGTGTGGGATGTGCTTTTCAGATACATTTGAGTAATGTATATTTAATACAGATTACTATATAGAATTATACTAATTAATGGTCTTGAGTGAAGATGTCCTACTTCTTAATTTCATCTGAGATACTAATTAGTTAGATGATCCTGGATAAGGTATGTAAGCTCTTGTGGTCTCATCTTGTAAAGTGCGTATAGCGATGCTTTTGTGATATGACTCTTTCAAAAAAAACATATATAAAGCATGTATTAAAGTGCCTATGGAAGATCGGACATTCAATATTGTAACTACTTATCATCACACTCATAATCATCATCATCATCTCTATCATTTTATACCAAACTTACTCTCAAGTACCAAAAAATTTTGAAACAGTTTTTTATACAAAGCTCTAAAATTTTTCTAAAGTATCTTGTTTTCTAGGAAATGTGCTTCAGTGAGAAAAAAAAACTTGAATTTTGAAAGAGGACAAACCTGAATTTCATATTCAATGATTTTAGAGTGATATTTAATCATCTACATCCTCATGACTACCTCCGTTAAACTTACAACATGTTACTCACAGGATTCTTGTAAATAAAATACAGCAAGTAAAAGGCTGGCCCACTGTTAGCACATAGGAAGCACATAATAAATATTATATTCACTTACACCCCAACCCTTCCAAGAATTTTCATGTTACAACAACAGATTCTCATTTTGCTAAAGGAAACACTGACGCTATGTGAGGAAAAGAGGCTCCTGAATGTCAGCTTGTTAATACTGAAGTCAGCCAGATTCCTGAGTCTAAATACAGAGCTTTGTTTTCTTTGTGCAGAAACAACTTACATGAATTACTTTGTATTTGAAGCGCATCCTCCAGTCTACACCTGTCTCTGTGAAAAACTGACCTCAATAATCATAACTTCTCTTTGTAAATCATTTTTAGATTTACCCAGTTCTTCACTGTTGTGTCGTGATCCAGGGAATTCTGTAAGCCCTTTCTTGGTTTTATAAATACTTCTGTAGCAGACACTAGTCAACTTTTAGCCTTTTATCTGCCACAGTTTTAAAAATTGTTCCATTTTTTAAAACATACTAAGTCACCATAATACATGTTGTTTTTCAGAAGCCTATATTTAAAATACAAATTATAGAAGCCAAACTTCCTTTGAGTTATACAACAGGGGTTCCTCTTTGACTAGAGGAGTTATAAATATATTTCAGTACTGCAAATAGCAAAAATAGTACATATTTGAAACGAGAGGGTAAAAAAAGAAACACATCTCATCTTGTCATGAACTACAAATACGATGTCCCAGAGGAAAAAAAAAAAAAACAATGGTGTCAGCACAATTCAAGAAATAAAACAACATGCTGTCACTGGTCTTTACATAGTAGTCTGGTAATGACAGAGAGAGCAAGGCTTTTAAAAGGGCCATTTCAGGTTCAGTGAGCCTCAATGATGTGAGTGCGTGAGTTGCAGAGAGTTGCACACAGAAATCTAGGAAATGGCTATATAAAGACATCAAAAGTGAGAAATGATATGAAGCTAGATTATTAGTATTCAGCCTCTAGGGGAGCAATACATAAAGAGGCTAACGATGTAAACAGTTATTCCAGAGTAGAGAAAAACTAACTGGTGAATAAATATATGGAAGAATGTCTGGCTTAAAATTAAAATAAAAAAAAAGTGAAACTTCTCCTGGGTACCTGTATTGTTTCTAATTCAAGTCAACTCACTGAGCACCTAGGACCACACAAAGCATATTCTTCTACGTATATGATAAGCAAAGTCTTTCAAAATGATATGTATGTTGCTATAGAAAATGAGGCCCTTCAGACTTCAGACATCAAGTTTTAAACAGGCAAATGAAAGGAATAGAAGTATGTGGGTAGGATTGTTTGTTAAAGTTTATATTATATATCCTAACAATTGCAGCCTTTTGATTCTTTTGCAATAATCCTAATTATAAAACTATTATGTGCAAATATCTTGATTTTAGAACTACTTTATATGAAAAAATTAGAAATTCTTAAAATATTTCACAGTAATAGAATGACTAAATTATGACATAAAACTTGATAGATATATTAGCCCTTAGTGTATATATCTATATACATATAGTTTGTATAAAAATATATACATTCAAATAAAAATTATGAGAAAGTACTTTTTTTTTTTACCACCACAATTCCTGTTTCTACTGGTATACTAATAGATATTATCTGCTAAGCAGTTAAAATTTCTTAGACATTCTCCTTCACAATTTATATTTATTTCTCACTATAACTCTTTAAGGTAAACAGTCTTATTATTTTTATTTTCAGATGAGAAAAAGTAGTTTGCCCAATGATCACAAAGCAAGAGTGTCACTGGGATCTGAATTCAATAAAGTAAATTTTAAAAAATTATTTGAAAGATACAGAAGCTAGCTGAAATCCAAATTAGTGAGCTGCAGTTTTAAGTATTCATTGATCATTTAATTATTAAATGTTTTATTATTTCAAAACATAAATATGTTTTGTTACATGTTTGTATGCATTCAAGACTTGGAGAATACAAATAAAATATTTATAAATCTGGGCATATTTTGCTTTTTGACAAAATATTAATTTCTAAAGTAAAGACATTTCAACTGAATGCAACAAATGTTTTAACTTTGAAGCACTATGGATCCATCTTATACCTGTATCAGTCAGGGTTTCAGAATGAAAGAGACAGCACACCCAATGGAATAACTGAGAAAAGTTAAATCAAGGGAATATTGAAGAACTTGTGAGACCCATTTTTTTTTTTTGTAACTCCCCAGGGGATTAAAGGATTCCCTCAGTGGAATTTATAACTTGGGCTTTCTAGGAAAAGAGTGTGGGAGAGAAGAGTATAGAGATATGCCTGTAGTAGACTTTTTTTTTAATGACTTCAATTATTTTTTCTGTATCCATGTTCTTTCAATGTGGTTTTGCAGCACCTCCCATAAAAAAAATGGGATTTGTAACTTTCTTAGTCAAATGCAATGCAGCATGATATCGTGCCAGATCTGACTCATCTTCAAGAGGCTTTGCACACTTGGACTTGTTGTTTTAGTTCCTTGCTCATCTGCCATGATTCCAAGCACATGCTAACTGCCGAGTGATGAGAGACTATATGGCTGAAGTTGAATACAGTTAGTTTCTCCAATCAAAGCCCAAGTCATGTGAGAGAGCTCTGCCAAGATGAGAAAATTTACACACTCAACTCACAACTGCCCACAGATTCATGAGAAATCCAGCTGCCTGTAAAGTCATGAGCAGTAATAAATGGCTATTGTTTTAAGTTAATGAGTTTTGAGATGTTTTTTAATGGAGAAAGAGCTATCAAGTGTAATCACCCAATTAATGTGCTTATCCATTCAAAAAGTATTTATTAGACATGTTTTATCAGAAAAGCATTATCCTAAGCACTGCACAGGTAGAAAGAAAAAATATGAACACATATAATTTATAGTATAAAATAAAGGCAAAAATCATAATTTTACTTATATTTTTCTGTGTTTTAACCACACAGAAAAGACTACTTTAGGGAGTGGAAATATATTTAAAGAAATGAGACAAGGACCAAAAGGATACCAAGCACTAAGACAAAAGTGGACCTCTTGTTGATTGAGTTTTTTTATGTCAATGAACTTGGCTTTCCAATGAAGTCAATAGAGGAGGTAGCATTTCATGAGGCTACGGGTCTTAATAACTTTTTCATTCATTATATATTAGTAAATATTTTATAATTAACGATGGCATATACATACATTTATAGATATATATTCATGTCCAAGTTATGTCTTAAATACAAAAATATATATATGAAATCCTGGATACTTGCATTATTTTGTACTTTCAAATTATAAACTATCAATACTATTTTGATGTATTATGATTTATTTTTAAGTTATTGTGATAATACAACTATTGATAATATTAATTATTAATTGTGAAAGGCTACTTGCAGCTAGTGATTAAAACAGGTGTAGAGGATCAGTTCTGAAAAATACCGTCTTGTTTCTTCCCTAAAAGTTGCTAAGAAACAATGTTTTTGTTTTAGTAGTGATAAGACTGATCCAAAAAATAGAAAATAATTATATATTTTGTAGGCTTTGAAGATGATTTGACTATTCAAAAATAATAAGTATAATTAGATTTTTATGGAATCTAATTTTTATTTAGATCTTTGTCAGTTATTAAATTCAATCATGTCCCTAAATTACAATGAATGAAATAATACACAGAACAAATTAGAAATTTCTCAATTATCCCAAATTTCTTCAAGAAAAAAGGTATCAAAATCTGTTTTCAAACCAGCTGAGATACAGAGATTTGGGAACAATATATTTTTACAACATGAATGTGTGACATCTTAGCTAGGAAAGGGCAAAATTTATTTTCTCATTCTGATCAGCTTTCACTAAAGTAGAAGCAGGAGACAGACAAACACTAAGAAGAAGGATAAATCAATACTTTTCATTTCCTAAGAAAAATGGTTCTGTACAAATAAAGCTGACTCTTCCCTTTGGGATACACTAGAGAAGTGGACCTTGTATTCAACGACATTTAACATTTTGTTTAAGTGAACTGACATTTTGTGTTGAGAATAGTCTACAAGATGTTAAAGAAAATTAATTTTGTTTCTTCTTTCTGTTGACGTTAATGTACATGAATGAGATTAGAGAGTAAAATCACATAGGCAATATAGCCTTCCAAAGCTCCAAACAAGAACCACTGCTGATGTCCCTTCTGTTTTTGGCTTTCCCACGTAGACTGCTCACCTCATAACTCTAGGATTTACGTATCTAACTAGTGGTTTTCTTTACACATTTTTCTTTTCATGACATGGTAAGCTGTAAAATCTAAGGACATCCCCATCACACAATCACTGTTATTTGTATTGTATAAATTTATAATTGTTTGTACAAGCTTTCAATGTCTCTGTTAGAAATGTAACATATACTTCACTTTCTCAATGTAAATTTCTTAATTTGATTTGAATATAAATTTTATAACGAGTATTTTCTTTAAATGTTATAATTTTTTTAAAGTCAATATAGGGACTGTCATCGATACACTAGTTTATATTCATACTTCTGCTAATATTAATTTGAATTTTAATACATTGAAAACTAAACGTGCATGTAGAAACCAAAAGAACGGTTTCTCCCTGCAGTCACATTGGAATGGTATGTGTGTTTTATTTGAATACAATTAACACTTTGTTTAACGTAGTAAAATGGTACAGATTAATTTTTAAATTGTGTGCATTTGACCATAGTTCCCTTGTTATGCAACAGGATATATCTAAATGTGAGAAAAGAAAATAATTACAATCACAGTTAATAAGGTAAAATATAATTAAGTAAAGAACAATATTTTTGCTGAGCATGGTGGTATGCACTTGTATCTCAACCACACAGGGGACCACGATGGGAGGATCGTTTGAGGAGTTTGAGGCTGGTATAAGGAACACATCAAGACCGTGTGGCTAAAATAATTTTAATAATATTTTTCTTAAGATTAAAAAAGTTTGTATTTATTGTCTTTCTACAAGCCCTTAGTAGCAAAACTCTATGTTGTCAGTGAGTTATGATTTGAAGTAAAAAAAAAAATGACTGCTTAAATAGCTCTCCATTGAATATGAAAACAGAAATACAGAGATAGCATAAGACAATGTTTAAAAGCATGTATTCTTGAACCAACCTGCCCAAGCATGAAATGTGACACAGCCAGTTAGTTTTGTGACATTGGGAACGATACTTACATGCTCTGTACTCAGTTTTCTTGTGAATAAATGGACTAATTAAAACCTTTATATCATAAAGTTGCAGTGAGAATTGAATACGTTTTCACGTATAAACCCTAGAGGGTCGACTCAAAGATAAGTAATACATTTTGTGATAGTTTTAAAATATGACACTTACCAGTGGAGCCTAATTCCCCTCCATATGAATGTGATTCATTACTTAGTAACTTCTTCTAACAAGCAGAATGTGGTTAAAATGCTTGAGTGTGATTTCCGAAAGTGGGTCATAAAACACATTGAGGCTTCTACCTTTCTTCTGGGATCAGTCAGTCTGGGCAAGGCAGCTACTAAGCCCAGAGGACACTCAAGCTGGGCTAAATAAACATCCATGTGGCAAGGGACCAAGGGCTTTTATCAATAGTCAGTAAGAACCTGAGCACACCTACTGACAGTTTTGTGAGTAAGTTGTCCTGGAAGTGAATCCTGCAACTCTAGGTAAGCCTTTGGATCAACTACAGCCCCAGACAACACTTTGATCACAGCTGCATGGAAAACATCTTGCCAGAAATACCTTACTTAGTTCTTCACAGACTCCTAATCCTCTGAAAATGTGAGATGATGAATATGTGATACTTTAGGCTGTTAATTTTGGAGTAATTTGTTATGCAGCAACAAATAACTAATACAAGT
The DNA here is from genome assembly GCA_963573385.1 of Cacajao melanocephalus. Taxonomy (NCBI): domain Eukaryota; kingdom Metazoa; phylum Chordata; class Mammalia; order Primates; family Pitheciidae; genus Cacajao; species Cacajao melanocephalus. The sequence continues at coordinate 85,927 of CAUYLG010025816.1, read as the reverse complement.
GTTATGATGTGAGTCTAAATTGCACTGATGTTATTTTAAAAACGAATGAATTTTGTTAAAGTGTACTTTCCCATCCCATATGTAAAATGGTTTCAGATGTTTTACAGTAACTGAAAAGCAGAACTAACAGTTACCAGGATGAACATTAATAAAATATGGATTAAAATATACTATTTTAATTGCCATATGTGTTTTTTATCAAAATATTTATAACAAATCAAACACTACATTTTCCATTAATGTTATACATCATTTTAGTAAGTGCTTAATTGCTCCCACTTCAGAATTCATAAGTCTAATTAACTGTTTTTAGGTTTCAAGGTACAAATAAACTTTATATAAACATAAGATTATTTTTGTTATGCAACATAAGTTGTTTTACAAATGGAGAATATAAAACTAGGTAAACTATACCAGTTTGTACATTCATTCACCCATTTATCTAGCAAATATTTATCATGTTCGAAACACAGCTCTACACTCCGAAGATGTAATGGATGAAGACAGACATAATTCCTCTGCTTCGTACAGCTTTTGGTCTAGGAGACTACGTTGGTAACAAACCTGATTATCATCTAAATAACACATAGGAACTTTTACCAAATCATTGCCATTATATTGAATACAAAAATGCATTCTATGTGGAGTCTATGTGTCACAGATGTAATTATTACACAGGATAGAACAGAGCCAACATGGGTATATTGACACCATGTTTCAAAGTGGATTTGGAATTAGTATTATTTCTTCTTAAATACATGAATGACAGCATATCAGTGTAATATTAGGAAAGCTGGTGGACCGTCTCTGTTCTAAATGCCTATTATTAAATTCCCTTTAATTCACAAAATTTTATTAACAGAAAAACATTTTGTGTTCCAAAAATGAAGACGGACCTTAGTAGAGCTGGTAGAGGTCATATGTAGACTGTATTAGAAATCATTTTAGAGAGAAGACTCACTCATAATATATTCAAAGTTAGATTTCCTACTCTGATGGAAAAAGGGCAGGGTGTCATAAACCAAAAATACTGTTCCTGAACGTTTTGGGGGTGGGTCTCCCCTGGTAAGACAGGTAAGAAGGTGCTGGAAAAGTTATTATTTATATATTTTTAGAATTATAGCATAACAAGGATGTTTTGCTTATGTAGAAAGACTGAAGATGGTATAGATTCATTTGGAAAAATAAACATATGCATACTCTAATGATAAACTACTAAAATTACTTAATACATGTATTACTCAATAAACACATTTCAAAGCATAACATTATACCTCATAACCATGTACAATTACCATGTGTCACTTAAAACACAAAACGTGAGATAGTGTTTTTAAGGGCTTCGTGGAATAGAAATGAAATAAGTAGAGAATGCAAATGTACAGGACTGGTAGGTAAATAAAGAGACTGAGAGGGCACACATACCAATCCTAACAAGTTTTACGTAAGGCTATTCTGAAGCATTTAAATGTTTACCAAGTCTACATTTTTCTTCTGTATTTCCTGCCAAGTAGAGTGCTATTTCTGAAAAAAAAAAAAAAAAGCATAACTTCCCAATTGAATAATATAGTATCATTTATATTATAAAATTGAGTCATATATGAAAATCAAATTGCACAATTTATATCCAATTCTTATGGGATTGCTTTGCTCTAAGAGACATAATGCTTATGAAAATAATCCTCCCACAGAAGTCAGTTTGTAATATTATGTATTACTTGTTTGAAATATCTTCAATTATCTTATAGTACATTTATATTTCAAATTGTATAGGCTCCTAGATTTAAAACCTGTGTCCATTGGAAGTTTGGTCAATACCTTTGTTAATATATCTCTGGACACAAAGGAAAACCTTACATTGACTCTGAGTAAGGGCAAAACGGGTTTAAAAGTGCTTGCCTTGCCACACACATAGTATAAGATCATTTCTTGTTTACAAACATGTAGGTGTTTAGAATAAAAACTGGTATGTTCTATAAGCAGTTCAGTGTGAAATGCCAAACAACAAACAAGCAGATCAGCTCTTTTGAGTACACTCTTTTTTTAAACAACCTTTATAGTATTAGTTTGTTTATCTCCCCCATGATTTAAAAAAAATCAGGAATAAAAATATATCGTGTATACGCCATTAAAATATTACCTAAAATGATCAAATATAATGCAGGAGATAATTATTAATCATTCTATTTTAAAAACAAAGAAAATGAGAGACAGAAAAGAATTTAACAAAGGGCACTCAACCAGTTTGTAGCAGAGATGGAAATAAGACCAAAGTACCAGGCAGCTCTACCATACTCAACATCATGGTGCTTTGGCACGTCGACAGGATGATTAACTTTGACAGCGTAAATTAACACAAACATAAAACAGAGGAAATCTATCCTTGCTTGTCTCTCTGCCAGGAAATACAAGCCTGTAATTGCTGTGATCCAGCTCTTCAGCATAAAACAGGCCAAATGCTTACATCAAGAGATTGATTTTGTGGAGCAAGACTGTACTCTGATTTTAGGGTCATTGGAGATTAGTGTCCTTTTCACAACACGGTTTTCTGTTTAAATTCTACCTGAGTTAAATGTAGGTATGTGTAAATACCATGGCCTTTCTAAACATATCCTTTAAAAGGAATTAGACAATCATTAGACCAATGCTCTAAAAGGAACTATGTAACTACACTATGCCTTTATTTCATATCCATATTTTTTGTAAGGATAAATGAACACATCCAAGCACATATTTGTTCAAAAATATATTTGATGTGTGTTGATCCCATTATTCCTCACTGATTATGCATACTACCATACCAGACATTTTGGTTTGCAGATTAAAGATGTTATGACTTCTTACTTCTCTACATAAAATGCAACGAATAAACACTTTTCAGGGTCTTTGTTTTCATGATAAACAATGTAGGGATTAATAATGATCTTTTTTCAGGATTTTTTTCAATAATGCTTTCATAATTTTCCATTATATTATATTTTATTGTATATATGATCTAACATTATAATTATTGCTTCACTAATGTACTCATAATTTTCTATTTTATTAAAAATAATCTCATTAAACTGAATTTAACCATTGGAAATGGTTAAAACATTTTGGCCAGTGTTGATATGCTGCTTTCCGGATTTGTTTTTATAAATTCTCCACTCACTGGTTCTACTTTCCAGTCCAAACCATTGACTTCTAGGCACCTTTCTTTAACTCTAATAGCTACTTTTTATTCTGGGTTTATTAATTGTCTTAAACACATTATATGCATTATATGTTTTAATCTCAAAATAGCTGTTAGTTGAGGAAATCGGAGCTGAGAGAGATTAAGTAACTTGCCTAAAACCTAATAGCTAGCAAACAGCAGAGTGATTATTTAAAATGAGGATTGCCAAATATCTTAGCTAAATAAGAAATATCTCCGTCACATGGACACCATGCTCTTGGTTCAACTTGCACCCAAACACTTGATCCTTTGTTTTACGTGTTTGTGTGTGTGTGTGTGTGTGTGTGTGCATATGAGAGAGAGAGAGAAAAAAAAAGAGAGTCGGGGGAATAAGAGAGATCTCTAAGTTTGGCATAAGTCATAGAAGAGAAATATAAGGATATCATGAATATCTGAAACTCACAGATGAATCCATATACTGCAATGTGTTAGTACATTAGAATATTAGGCAAATGGAATTCAATGAAATGGATGCTTATTCACTTATTAATGTTTTTCATTGATTTTACGGGCAGCTTAAAATGGTTTTATGCCCTTTCTTCAAAAAGAAGATGGAGCCAATTTAAATGTTTTAATTGCTGGGGTTAGAAATAGATTTGCTTTTATCAAATCAATATTGCCTCGACCAAGTATCAATTAAACTTACAAGGCTCCTACTATTACATGAAGGAAGAGATTTAATTAAATTTCTTTCTCTCACTTTCATAATGAGAGAGAAAGATAAGTGTTATATTTTTGAACTGCACATAGACTGTAACTTAGATACCAAAAATATAAGTCTTTAGAAAAACTGAAATTTACATTAAAGGCACAAACTGAAAAAAAAAAAAAGATGTTTTCTTCATCATCTTATTTTCCATATTTCTAAGAATATTTCCACAATTTACCTTTTTTGTCTTAAAAAAAAACTAATAAACTCAAGTGGTTATTTCATTGTTATAAGTAGTTGAAAGTTCGCATTTTCTATGAACAACCTTACCACTGGGAATTTTATTGTCAATACACGATGACGTATTAAGGTGTCAGTCTAGTCTGCGAAATAATATTTCTATCTTGTCTAGTTGACTTCGTGGTATCAGTGTAATTTGTCTTTATTCTTCTCCGTATTATTACCAATTAAGAAGTTTTAGAATTCATGTCTTATCTATTACTCCCCACCATCTTTTAAAGCCTGTTCTTACTCTCCACTACTTACAGAATGCAGTTCAATTTTCCTTAGGATTAAATACAAAACTTTTTAATCTTCCTTTTGTCTATAGTCCAAGATGACAAAGCCCTTGGACTAACTACAATGCCATAAAAACACTGCAGCTCTTATTTTTGTTGTTATTTCAGGTTGCCCATACTTATCTGTCTCTGCCGAAAATGGCTTCTCCCACCACCATTTCTGGCAAAGCACGTTAGTCCCTCATTATTTGTCCAGGGCTCCTCCCCCAATACTAAAATTTGTAGATGCTCAAATCCCTTATAAAAAATGGCATAGGCTTTGCATGTAACCATTATACAATATACATCACCATAATACATTATTCTAAGTCGGCACAATATGTTTATTGTTTAATGTGGATCCTCCTACATGCTTCACTTTTTTATTATTATTTTTTAAGACAGGGTATTGCTCTGTTGCCCAGGCTAAATCACAGTGGTGCAATGACTACTCGCTACAGCTTCGAACTCCTGGGTTCAAGCAATCCTCCAGTTTCAGCCTCCAAAGTAGCTAGGAATACAGGCGCATGCCACCATTCCTGGCTAACTCTTTAAAAATCTTTTGTAGAGATGGGGTCCCACTAAATTTTCCAGGCTGGTCTTGAATTCTTGGCCTCAAGCAATCCTCCCACCTAGGCCTCCCAAAGCACTGGGATTACAGGTGTGAGCCACTGTACCTGGCCTGTCCTGTATACTTGAAATCATCTTTAGATTAGTGATAACACCTAATACAATGTATATGCTATGTAAACGGATGTTATAAGGCATTGTTTTTTAAATGTTGTATTGCTATTTATTTTGTTCAAATATCATCAATTCTTTGTCAACTGAATTCTTGAATACAGAGGGTTATATAATTCACTCATCCAGAAATACATTAAAAAGCATTTCTTTTCTGAACTGATTTTTATACTTCTCCTACTTCCATCTTCCTCTAACAAACTTCATCACTTACCCTCTGTTCTTCTTATATTTTGTACATTTATATCACAGAATACATTATGCTATATTGTCACAATCCATTTATGTGTTTGTTTCCATCAATGAAACTAGAATTCAGTAATTCAAGGGTAACCTTGTATTTATCATTCTATACTTTATGCCAAACTTAGAGCTTAGTAGAGTATATAGTAGACACTTACAGCTACCTACCAACTGAATGAGATATTATTATTTTAAAACCTACTTAATTCAGTAAAGCACTAAACTGTATTATGCTGAGGGTTGGGTAGTGGTAAGCACTAAGTAACACTGTTGTAATGGATGATTTGTTTCCCAGATAAAAATATATAAATATAAATATGAGTTGGGTGGGAAGGAGCTGGTTAAGAAAGTTTCACATAAATTGCTGAAAATTACAACTTAAAAATCAAGCAGCAATTTATTTTCAACATTAGAAAGGGAAAAACCTTCAGCAAGACACCAAATATTTCTACCTTTGTTTTACAAGCTACAACACCTCTAATCATTTTGCCGAGAGCTTCAATCATGCCAATTTTCAAATATGTCGTCTTTCCCCATTTTATTGTCTTTCAGCTACATTATGCACTAAGCCAAGAAATGAGAGCACCAAATAATAGGGCCATAGTCCCTAATTAACTTTCAATATTATCATACTATTGCCAGTGGCAAAGGCAGTGATAACAATGATAAATCTATATTTCTCGTTACTAAATACCTATTAAAATAAACGATTCAGTAAGAATCATATCTGGACACAATTCTACAATATGTGTGACTATTTCCTGTTTTTATAGCACTACATGAAGGAAAAACACTTCTCCAATATTATTCCCCTTCCAAATTTTTGTCTATACAACTTACTCCTCTAGGTCCTTTTCAAGTTACTAATTTTTTAAATTCATTTGTAAATGGCAAACTCAGTGTATCATTCTAATAATACATTGAGCACACCTAAGTTTTAATTCTTTAGCATTTATCTGAGATATTTTGCTTCTTTTTTGTAGCTAACTTTAACAATATTTACAATAAAAGTGTCTAAGTATCTTCACTACATTGAAGGAATTACAGAAACATAAAGTTAGCTGATAACAAATTTTTTAAGTTGTAATATTACCTTCCCTGTCATGTTGAAGTTTAACATAATAAATTAAGACAAATGAATATGCATTTTCTTAGAAAAATGGTAAATTTTATTTTAATTCAGAAATTGCTCTTGGATAATATACTAATACACACAAAAATAAATTCTTAGTTTATGAGCAAGTTTATGAACTCCGTAAAATTAATGATGAGAGAGGATTTGTAACAGCTCTAACTTTAGGCATACCCTGCTTGAAAATTTCCAAAATATCCAACAAATTTTAAAGGAAGGTTTTCTCAAACTTTGTGGCATGATTGAATAAAATCTATCAACTTCATATTGTATCACTGTGAAGTAGGCCAAGTGGGTCTTCCTTTACCTCTGCTTTTGTATGTAGCATTTCCCCTGCTCCAGGTACCCACTGAACTCATAGTATAAATCCCCAAATACAGCATCTCACAATCCAAAGATGCTAGGACTTTACTCTATGCCTCACTTAAAAACTATAAGTATAGGTTTTATACCATAGATGTTTTTATCTTAAAATCACATTTAATTAATTGCAACAAAAAATTATAATTAAGTGTAAAAAGAAAGCCTAAAAATATCTAAACAAATTTTACATAAGTAATTCACCCTACAATTCTAAGAAAGGTACAAGCAGGAATAATTAAATATTATTAAATAATACTAAATAATATCTTCTTGTATAAAATGTAAAAGAATCATTGGGTCTTCATTGTTCATAGTTGTAGAAATAGGTATCCCGTGAGCATGAGTTATGCTATTTTGCAACCAAAAATTATAGAATATGTGCATTTTTATTGAAATATGTACCTGATATTTTTCCTTATAATGCCTGCATTCTCAATGGCAAGGGTCAATATAAATGTACCAGAAAAATATAACCAGAACTATAAGCAGCATATAAAGTAATTGATTAATACTTATTGATTTACTGAGTTAACAGACTATTAACCTCAAATATCACAGGATTACTGTTTTGGGTAACAACTAGAGTAGTATTTGACTACTTAGACTTTTCATAAGATAAGTAAAATGAAATAATTTTCAATCAGGGCAATATGGTAAGAATCTGTCTCTACAAAAACATTCTTAAAAAAATAGCTGTGCGTGGTGGCACTACCTGTTGTGTTGTCCCAGCTACTTGTGGGGATGATGTGGGAGAATCACTTGAGACTCATAAGTCAAGGCTGCAGTGAGCCCTGATCGGGGTGATAGGGCGAGACTCTGTCTCAATAAATAAAAATAAAACAAAATAAGTTTTTCTTTCTCCCTTTATACCCCCACAGCAAGAATTCTGAACTTTTTACAAATTTTCTTAGATAATCATAGTATAATATGTATGTGTCATAATCAGAATAAATTTCCTATAAAAATTATTAAATAAATCAATTTTTCATAAGACAGGTTTATCATATGTAATAGACATATAATTTTAGGTATATTAGTGTCAGATTCTTAAACTTTGTTTTTGATAGTCATAATATTTGAAGATGATAAAACTCAACTGACATGCACAATCACTGATCACTGAACGTAATGGAATTTTTCAAAGGGATAATTTGTTCTCCAGGATAAAAGTAAGAAACTAAGATCAGGGTAGTGTCAGCAATTGTGCTGATTACTACTGGTATCACACAGGAAACACCTTACATGCAAAGAAGAGAAGATACATAAAAAAGCACCTGATATATCTGCCTGTGCTCAAAATTACCTCCCAAATTTCAAAAATCCAAATTATTAATTTTCAGAGGACTTCTTAAGGCAATAGGCCTTTTTGCTAATTTAATTCATTATACTTAAGGCTGATGTATTCTATGTAATGAAAAGCATGACATCCAATAAAATCCATTTTGATATAGGGAAAGAAAAGAAAGTTATAATATTCAAACCCATCCAGCCTTCAGCCTTTCTTATTATGTTTCACCTTAAGAAGTGTTCTTAAGAATCAACAGTAAAGTAGTTCTGTGCTAGGTGTTGCAGGAGAAACACTAAATTGTAAGCCACTACCATTATCTTCAACTAACTCATAAATAAGAAGAAATGCACAAATACTTTAAACAATATAATTTAACATTTTTAATTAAGAGGGGCCCCTAAAAACACAGTAGAATACAACATGTTTTACATAATTTTAAACATTAATATAAATAAACTTCACTTGGTATTCATCCATATGTGTACATAAAATATGATGAAATTTAAAGAAAAGAGAGGAAAAAAAGGCAACAAAGAAGGCTATGATAAGCAAGGAATGTTTTTTGGCCCAGAACACAAGGAGGTTAATTATGCCAACATTTTGAAAGAGCCATTATAGAGTAGACAAAATATAAGACCTTGACTACTCAGTGAAAGTTAGAGAATAAATAATGGGAAGAAGTATCCCTAGAAGATGCTCAATCAGTAATAGTAGATATCACTATGATTACTAACATCATAGTAATTATCATCATGAAGCTTCATTATCAAATAATAAGTATTTCTTAAGTTAATTTCAATTATTATATTAAGGGTTTCATATGGATTGCTTTATTTATTCATCTTGAATTCTGAGTAAACTTTATTTTTAAAAGGGGGAAATAGGCATGGAGATTAAGTCTCTTTCCTAAGGCCATAGAGTTTAAAACTGTTAAAGGTGAAAGTCTTATCTCAGTACTCTATCTCCAAAGGCCATGCTTTCAAATGTCACAGTTTAATCCCTACTTACAGAAAATATTGAGATGTGGAAATGTCATGAATCTCTGGGACTATATGATCACCAGTATGGTTTAGGCATATGGTTCACATTGGAAAAAAACTTTAATTTTAGAACATCAGTTAGGAGATTTTAGGGTAAGGAATATCCTTAGAGAATCCTTGGAGAGATGGAATGCTCCAGTAATTGATGGAGGAGTGCTGAACATCAGCTTTGCTTTCTCATGATTTGGCTTAGGAAGGCTCTACAGTATGAGAATTTACTGGTACCTAGACCACTATGTCAATCAGATTGTACTGAAAGTTATAACACACGTGTGTCATAATAAAAGTAAATGCTTTCGGGAAGTCGCTCTAGATGTATAATAGAATGATATCAAATTCAAATATACTCATCACCTTACCTATCTTCAAAGAGGGTAGTTATGAAGATGTTACTTATGAAAATTACACCACAAAACTGACAAATGTGTATGCAACAGAGCCTAACTGCTCAAATCCAAGGGAGTGTGACTTCAAGTGTCAATGTTCCTGTTTATATGAAATGAATTAATAGAATTTTTTAACACAGCATTTTGGCACTAGCATTTATTTTAGCCCAAAGATAATAGTGTTAAATTGTTTTATTTTCAATTGTGGTATTTTGGAGGTTACTAAGAGTTTTCAGTTCAATATAGATAAATGAAACACATTCAAAATAAAACTGCTAATATGTTTATATGAGACACAATAGCTTCAAAAGTAAATATTTTGAGCAATAAATTATTTACTACATTAAACCCAATAAACAGTGGCTATTGAGTAAGTATTTCTGTTTCGCTACCCTTATACAGATAGTGTCTAAGAGAATTACACATGTTAATTTTAAATTTTCAATTTCATATCATAATTAACTCTAATGTTAAATTTAATTTTCTTATTACTTATTATTTTAACCAATATTCATGGAACTTATGGTATGTAACATTGTATATATTTGTTTGTTTTACGTTATTGGTTAGCTACTAAATATTACAGATCTTTTATAATATGCACGTATTCTAGGACTCTGTTTTTTTTTTTACTGGTTGAATATAATGGCGTGGTAGATTTTAAGATAAATACACGTTTTGACAATTGAAAAAGAGGATCATTCCATAATCTCTTTAACTCTAAATAACCAAATCAACACAAGAAGCTCCCAGTAGCTGTGTAATACAATTAAACTAAGACTAAACAAATGCCTACATCTTGCTTCTGAAGATTTTGAAATTTCCCATCAATGATTTTATACATACATTGCATTTGTAGGATTCCTAAGTTCCCTCACAGGTCCCATTGATACTAAGATAATATCATGAGATGGGCTTTATTTTCATTTTGCAGACAATAAAATTGGTTTAAATTGCGTAAGGACACATAGGTAGTAATTGGGAACATGTGCATAAAACCTTGATAACCATCCAACAATACCATATTTCTTTCTACATAGACCCTCTAAAGACAAGAAGATTGCGCATATGAAATAAGAATTTAGATGCTAATTTTTAGTTCTGTGTAGTTTTCTTGTTTTTCAGAAATAATCATATGGACCAAATGTTAAAACAAATATTGTTATATTTAGTGACATTTAAAGGAAGACATAAAAGAATCTCCTTTTGATAATTTGTGATTGTGAACTTAACAAATCCAAGAGATGTTTTACGTTTAAGAATTTTCACAAAATTGACTTTATCCTTTCTACATTTTAGCAGTAGGCACCTGTGAACAAAAATATTTTTTAAATTGCATTTTTTTCTTAAAGAAAGCCCTAAATCTTTAATGAGGAAGGCACTGAACATATGTAAAGAGCACTATCCACATTTGATTGAAAGTCAAAAAACAATGTAACTAAGTGGAAATCCATTCCATATTATCACGTTCTTAGTTAAAAACACCTAAAACAAAAAAAATTAAAATAAAAAAAATCTTAAAATATATAAATTTAAGGCAATTTACATACATCCCCAAATAAATGAAATGCTTACATGTAAACAATAAATTAATAGATTTTGTTAAGGAATATGCTATGTTTGCAATAATAGGAAACCCAGATGTTACAAAAGATAGCCACATTTGACTACATAGAGATTTAAAACTTTTGCACAATAAAAATTATGAACAACAAATTCAATAAGAAAGCAATATATAGAGAAAATATTTTCACTTCAGGTGACAAAGATTAGTATTTATATAATACAGAAAGGACTTACAAATTGACAAGAAAAAAAAGTGAAAAATGATAAAAGGTTATGAATAGACAGTTTACAAAAGAACAAATCTAGAGTAACCAAAATATATGAAATGACGCTCAAGGTTTCTATTAGCCTAGAAAGTAAAATTTAAAATAATGAGATATTGCTTTATGCCACATGAGTCTGGAAGAAAAAAACAAAACTTATAGCACGTATTGTTTTCAGAAATGCAGAAATAAATGTACTCTTACTCACTAGTACTAGGAATGTGAAATGTTACAGTATTTTCAAAAGCAATTTTGTAAAGCTCCATTAAATTTCCACATGCACACAAAACACACATGAACACAAATACACTCCTTTCAACCAAGACTCAACAGTTCTTGACCTCAGAATATATCCCATCCAAATAAAATTACTGTAGTTCAAGAAGAAAACATGTCAACACAAAGAGCATGCCTATCAGTTGAAAAACCTACGAGTTTTCTATGCCAGATACTAGCATACAGCAACTTAAAGGAGTGAATTAAAGCTATACTTGCTCACCGCTGAGGATAAATATCATTGCGTAATCAGGATACAAGTAAATTATATTTAGTATGATCCCATTTTTTAAGCAAAAAATGGTGACATTACAAAACCTGGCATGTGAATATATTAATATTGATGTGCAAATATAGTAACATATATGGATATAGGATTTAAGAAGTAAGGGCACAGAGGAATAATACTAGATTATTTACATGGAAAAGAGAGGGAGTGTACAAAAAAAGCATGAATATGTGATTACATTAGTTTAAATTCAGAAAATAAATGGATACATAATTTGTGCATGACAAATGCACTGGCAAACATATGATACCTTATGCGCATACATATATATATATACACACAAAAAAAAATACTATTTGCATGCATTATGTGTGTATATAATACATTATTCATTCATACTGTATATGTTAATTTATCATTAAAAACAAAGTGTTATAACTTGAAAATACTACTATACTCTGCCTTAAATTTTTATTACTAGCATATTACTCTCTAGCTTTAAATTTTTAATTCATGAAGATAGAAAATTTAATTAAAAAACACACATCAGTATCCTTTTAAATATGAGTCATTTAAAAATCTGAAATACACTTGACAGCATGCTTTTTGCAATTATAAGATAATTTCATATCTTAGTGTCTGTCCTAATTTCCTATTCACAACTTTTCATCTACTGACTAAATAGACAATGAAATTTACATTCAACCCCTAATGAATTTCCCTTTTATTTTTGCAACAGAAACTAGCAAAAAAGCATAAATAAGAAAAAAAACCTAGATACAACATACAATTTGACACATCTGAAATATTATCGTTATAATAAATGACTTTATTACATCCAGTAAAAATCTATGAAGCTGAATTTAAATTATTATTTCTTTGGATACTTGGAGAGGGAATGCTTTTTTATTACGTAATTTTTTAACTTGTGTAATTAAATAGAGTATGCATAAAATACACATAAATCAAAAAATAAATAAGTGATTTGTGATATGTTATCATAGGTACAATAAGTAAGACTAGGTCCAATAATAAACTGTTAAGAATGTACTGTTTTGTTCTTGCAGGAACAGAAAACCAAATACTGCATGTTCTCACTTTTAAGTTGGAGCTAAATGATGAGAACACAAGGTTATAGAGAAGGGAGTAACAAACACCGGGGCAGGTCTGAAGGTGGGAGGAGGGTGAGGATCAGGAAAAATAACTAATGGGTACTAGGATTAATATCTGAAATGATGAAAATGAAAATAACTAATGGGTACTAAGATTAATATTTGGGTGATGAAATAATCTGTACAATAAACTCCCATGATATGAGTTTATCTATATAACAAACCTGCACAGGTGTTGAACCAAAATTAAAGAAAAAGAATATACTGTTTTCTGTGAGAAGTCTCATAAATAAACACCTTTAAGATTGCATTCACATGAATGTGGTTTCGAAATTCAGCGAGAATTTCAGTTTTAGGTTTTCAAGGGGAGAAAGGCATTGTGATATAGCATGAAGAACAAGGAATTTCATCTTACTAAGTTTCCTTTTTGTCCCTGTGGGAACTTTAGTGAGTCAATCTCATTGAAAAAAATTCCATACTTACAAGAAAAGTTTGGCAGAAATATATTTTTGATGTATTACATAATCATTTTCCATTGGTTATTAATATATCTATGTCTTTATAGTTTATCTAGCATTCTATTTTGATAATATCCTTTATTAATATTGCCACCAAGCCTTATGAAATAAATGCATTAAAAATAACTAAAAAGCTTTACAATCCAGTTGCTATTTGTGGTCAAATAAAAGATATATAAATATAGATATAGATATAGATATAGATATAGATATAGATATAGATATATGTGTGTATAGATATATGTGTATATATATATATATATGATGCTGAACTCAACTGTAATAGTTCTTCACTCTTAATAGTTTTATAGATGGCTTTTGGCACTTCTATCAAACACAGCTGCAGGGCTCTTTCATTTCAAAGAACACTCATTTCTCTAAGAGACTGTACAGTAAGACCAGACAAAGTCTCTATTTATAAAAATCTAAATGCTTGACATATGTACACACTATAAAGGCTCTAGATGTCCAGATATATAATAAATACATCTAAACTATAGAAAATGTGTCCTCAATGTCTAAAACTGGTAAAACACCAGATAAACTAGGTTTTCACTTTATTTTCTATTTTAGATTTGTAACAAAAACTCAGAATATATTGAATATGTTTTCTAATTGTAAATGTTCAGAGAAATTATAAAACAAGAAAATACTATGGGCCATTTAAGGATACAAATATTTCTAGCCTACCGATCATTTTGTTTTTGCTCTTTACAGATTTAAATAATCACAATTTCTGGGTGTCAATATTAAATTATTTATCTCCAGAAAGAACTGTTGCTGAACTATATCAGCTATAAAGCTTTACCACGCTGAAGAAATGAAAGAGCCCCCAGTGTTGGGGTATGTGTGTGTGTGGGTGTGTGTGTGCGTGCATGTACACATAAATGTGTGTTTATGCATGTAAGTGTGCATATATAAAATATATATAAAATTACAAAATTATAACCATATTTTATTTTGTAAAATTGCACAATCTTAAATTCATACTTACTATGAAGCTCTCAAATTAGAAACTAGCCCTTTAATTTTCATTAACAAATAGATGTAAATTTATTTGTGGTCTGATAATGTCCTAAATATCTTTTTGCATTTTTAAATTTTCTATGGCAAAATGACAGTGCTCTTAGATTCACATCTCATATATGTGCCTCTAAACTATTTATTTATTAAGCATATTAGTATATTATTAGGCATTCAAAAATCTTCAAACAGAGTTTATGTTGGTAAAAGCTTTTTTCACTTTGTATGTCATAAAATATATTTATTCCAAAAATCCACAGTAATTTATCCCCCCAGATTTTGTCATTCACTGAAAATAGTAACTATATGTTAAATATTATTAGTTACATATAGTTAAATAGCTATATGCTTAATTACTATTCATCAACTGTTTTGTTTTCTGGCTTTATTTTAAAATTAATTATCCCCAAATCATTAACTCTTTCTGACATTAATATTAACTGCAGTTTTTACCTAACAAATGTTTCATGTTCAATCCTATTCAAGTAATGCATGGGTGACTCACCCTATAAATGTTACTAAGTATAATACATATATATAAAAGAAATAGTTTCTTGACAAATATTGCCCTTACCCC
The DNA here is from genome assembly GCA_963573385.1 of Cacajao melanocephalus. Taxonomy (NCBI): domain Eukaryota; kingdom Metazoa; phylum Chordata; class Mammalia; order Primates; family Pitheciidae; genus Cacajao; species Cacajao melanocephalus. The sequence goes on along the minus strand of CAUYLG010025816.1, from coordinate 70,747 downwards.
TTTCTTTTTTTTTCTTGTTCGATAAGTATTTCAGTTTTTCCACATAATTTAACACTGCTAAACCTCATTAAGAAAACATCAGCTTGTTCAAAATAGTATACTACTGAAAGGAAATAGAATCTTTGGCCAAATTGAATGGCTAATTTTTCCTCTACAAAAATATTGGAACTCGACATCCTTCTTGCATAATTATTTTCAGGGTTCACCTTTTATTAAGCACGTTTTGCTCTTTGTTAATATTGGGGTTACATGAGAAAATTTATCATGTCAATAATATTCAATGATCACAATAAGTTAATTAAGCAGTTGCATATATTATTAAAATCTGTTGTTTTAAAGACTACAATGTACATATTGAAATAAATCATACTCTGACTGAGATATTTTTGTTTATATGAAACTAAAATTACTAAAATAGGAACATTCAAGGTATCGACTTAACCATTTGACTTCAGTAATAAGGAATCTGTGACAAATATACTTCATGTATCTTTACTTCTATGACTGCCTTTGTAAGTGGCAGAAAATAAAATTAGCCAGAGCAATAGTTTCCATGTAAGTAAAGAAACATTTGACTGATGCAACATCTATTTCATCATGATTTAACTTCCCAAATTGAGAAGAACAAAATGACCATTTTTCTCATAATAAATAATTCTCAATTGAGTTTCCATGATGTATTTGTGAGGTACTTAATACTTAATCGCACAGAATTCATCCTTTTTGATGAAAGCAGTATATCACTAAATATTCATGTTATTCAGTGCATATGTAAATTTGTTTTTAAAACTAAGTCTTTGTTTTCTCTTCCCTGGAATACTTTATCCATCCATACCTGTTCATCTCTCCTCTGCAATGTAAGTTCTTCCATTAAGTCATCTTCAACCACCCAAGCCCACCATAATTCTTTCCTTATATGATCTAATATAGCATGATTTGAATATTATCATTTGTAACAGTTATTTGAAACCTAGAATGCCACTGTATGTTATTGCAATTTTTAAAATGAAAAAATCCAAATTATAAATATTTTGGACTTATAACAGGTTGCTATTGAAACATTGTTTCACAATATATGATGAGTATGTGTATGTATATATTAATATATATCGCCTATGCATATGATCTCGTATATATATACACATATATATATTAATGCATTTTCATATAGACAACATGGAAGGATCTACAGATAATTACAGTTAATGAGTTTTAGAAAAGTTGCCAGATGCAAACTAAACACAAACAATCAATTGAATATATGCACACCAGGAACGAGTGTGAAAACAATATAAAAATACCCACTATATGTATAATAAAAATTATACAGCAACCAGGGATAATGCTATCAGGGTGTACACAATCTAAATAAATAAATAGAATGGTGATATTCAGGATGGGAAGAGTCAATTATCTAAAAATAACTATTTCAAATTAACCAATGTAGTTAGTAAAATTAAATTTTAAAAAATCTTTGGTGAAATGTCTCAAGTTAATCTTAAAATATACATGGAAGTACAAAAAACAAAATAAACTCTTAAGAGCCAGACACTCTTAAAAAAGAACAAGGTATGCAAATTTATTATAAAGACATGGAAATTATGGCTACATGTTATTGACATAAAGATAGTCAAATGAATAGCATTAGTCTGTTCTCATGCTGTTAATAAAGACATACCTGAGACTGGGTAATTTATAAAGGAAAGAGGTTTAATGGACTCACAGTTCCACATGGCTAAGGAGGCCTCACAATCATGGTAGAAGGTGAATAAGGGGCAAAGTCATTCTTACATGGCAGCAGGCAAAGAGCTTGTGCAGGGGAACTTCAATTTATCAAACCATCAGATTTCCTGAGATTTATTCATTACCATGAGAGCAGAATGGGGGAAACTGCCCCCATGATTCAATTGTCTCCTGCTAGTCTTGCCATTGACTCATGGGGATTATCACAATTCAAGGTGAGATTTGAGTGGGGATACAGCCAAACCATATCATCATTTAATGAAATATATATATAAAGGAAACCATAAACAGAACTCTACTTAAACGTGAAAGCCAAAAAAAGAGATTTAAGAGAACATTGGTATAGCATCATAATAAGAATATTAGTGAACAAGAAATAAAATACGTAAACCATAAAGGAAAGATTAATCTTAAAATATATTTAACTTTACTGTAATTGGGAGAAATTATCTGCAGCATACATGTCTCCAAAGAATTAGTGCATAGACTATATAAGGAAATATCAATCCAGTAAAAAGTTTAACTGGTATTTCACAAAACAGAAAATATAAAGAGTCAAAATCCTGAGAAAGGACAATTAAATTGATTACTAACTAGAGAATTAAACTTTAAGCCACAATGAGTTAATATTTTAAGCTCACCGAATGGAAAAAGTAATTTAAAAGTTTTAATATCAAGCACTTTTGAGATGATAGGTCTGGGGGATGTTTATACACTCGTAAATGAAGTGTAAATTTCTGTCACTAATATATATGAGACATTCAATCTTTTATTCTTTATTTTTGTCCTAAGCCAGTTGGGTTGGGAATTTAGTTATGTATAAGAGAAAGGTTACTGGTTGAGGAAATATGATTATTAAAAATAATTTCTAGAAAAATGCTTTTCAAATTAATTTGTAGACATGTAATTTTGTTTATGTGTGTGTGTGTGTGTCGTTTGTTAAAACAATTCATTAAGCAACTGACAGCTGAGGAGCGGAACTCAAGAAGGATATCTGCCCTAGACAAAAAAGCTATAGTGAAATTATGGGAAAATAATCTAATCGACAAAAAAGGATGTATATGAAAAGCTAAGAGATTCATGAATGGCCTCTAAATAAAAGGCTACATAAAGTTATCAGTGAAGAATAAGTGTAAGGTAACAAAATTAAGATGTGAAGAGAGATAAAGAAAAATCAGGAGAGAGAACTGAGAGAGTGATGGGTCTCAGACATCAAGGAAGAATATGTAAATAAAACGAGAATTGAAGGTCCTGATAAAGATGCAGTTTAAAAGAGGAATGTAAATTAAACTTACATATAAAACTTTTCAGTCACTTGCATCTAAAAAGTTATGATTTGCTTTTCTAAAATAATTTCATATTAAACCTTTATCTGTCATATGTATCTCTCTCATTGTTTTCTTTATGACAGGACCCAAAAGCGTCCCCATACAGCCCTGGATAAAAGAAGCTTTCCAACCACCACTTAGGCATTGTATGAAAACACACATTACTACTTGAAACAAATTTTTAAATGTTACCATTCTTACTTTGTTCTTCCTATTGGATTATTAGGCTACATATTTACATATCCACATAAAACACAGAAGGCATTGATTCTTTCTGCTTGACAATTGCTATAGTTATAGCTCTAGAAAACGGCAATTTCCAAAGAGATACTTATGTAGGTGAGAAAGCCAGATTCATTTTTTCAATCTAGAAACATTTTCCTCATCATGTTGCCATCTACATTTACTGTATAAATTACTAGGTGAATTGAGGATTGGTTTGCACATTTTAAAAAAAGATACGGAAGATACTATTTCTATAACTGAATGGGTAGTTTATTCATATTTTTATTTTTATAGTCATTTAAAATAACTTTACATAAATTTATTTATCTTGTCTCCCTCAATACATACTCTCCACACACATGTACACCTGGAGGCATTATTATCTTATGTTAAATCATTTTCTTAATTAACCAGACAGAGTAAAGATCACATCTCTTCTCTTATAGTAAATTATTTATAAACATTTACATCATTCAGTTGGGGAGAAAGATGAGACAAAAAAATAAAGCATACAAATAACCAGTTTTCTTTGAATTGCTTAGATGACTTTTGTTTCTAATACATAGAACTTTGAAGACCAAAACGAAGGTGAATGGTAATCTATAACTCTTTCCCTAGAGGGATATATCTAATTCACGGATGTTGTGGCATCGGCAAAGTTATCATTATTTCTGATATTAATAAAATTTTAATTTTAGAAAGTAGCTATCAATAGTTTCTTTTTATAAGTCTAATTGTTATACCCTGGGGAAATCTATAATAATCAAAATAACCATATGAACATGTTTCAGTACCTCGAATGCTTTTTTCTCAAACTACGCTGTGCACATTAGAAAATTAGACATTCAAGAGATGTAAGGGAAATTAATTGCTCTACAGAACACAAAACTTGGAGCCCAGAGAGAATAAGCAACTTGTAAATAATGCTGTTCACTATTTAGTATCTGAGATGTGATAACAACCAAAAATAACTGACCATATGATAGTATCTGCTACTATAACACATTGCCTTCCATAGATGACTGTTTCAACTACAAGGCAAAGGTGAATCCTTGTGAAACAAAATCGATCTTAAACAAGTACATCAGAATTTATGATTGAAAAAAAATTCAGCATGAATTTTAAATACAACAAATATGTTGCATTTCCTTAGATTTTTAATATTGATACAGCTGATTTCATTAGAGTGGACATTACTGTCAAACATAACAAGAGGCTTTCCCAATGCCATTTTAAATTTATCAATGGATTAAGAATTTATTACACCAAAGCATTTTTAAGATTTAATATCCTTTATGTATTTCCTGGTATTACATTGGGCATTTGACATTAATCAACACTCAATGAATTTATAATGTTAAGTAATGACTAAATTATTCCAGCATTAAAGGAAGGACTTTGCTCCAAGTGATCTCTTTTTAGTGCCATAGGTTTGTCGTGCAGACAGCGCCAAAGTAAAAAGTTAATTGATTTTTGGAACTCTAGAGCTATCACAAGTTCTAGCTTTACCACCTAGTTACTATATTATACCAACATAATACCAACATGTCTATTCAATTATGTTATCACAAAAATGCAAAATAGTGCTACGATGCCTATTGAGAACCTATTGAAGTGTCGGAGCCTTCACTGAGAAGCAACTATGATCCCAATGTGTTCTCAACCCAAAATTCTCTAAAGCAGAGTAGAAATTGTTTTCCTTATAAGAAAAAAGCAACTCTCCTCAGGATGTTATGTCTACTATAAACTGTCTAAATGTAGTGACAGTGAAAAAAGAATGATCTCTATTTATGGATTATTATTTATGGAGATATAGTTAAATATCAATATACTTGCAATGTTATTTTACCAATACAAAAAGAAATTGTATCTATTTAAAAAGGTGAATAGGGAGAAAGTTTACTATACTAGATGAGTGTATAAATTTTTTCATAGACTTTTAAATATCAGATGTCTATATGTTACATACATTAGATAAGTTTTTGTTTTAATTTCTTATTTGCAAAAAGAGAATAATAAAAATCTCTACATCAGAGAATATTTTGATTTTTAAATAACATAAACCTTATAAAAAACTTAGAATATTTCTGGCAATAGTTTGTGCTCAACAATTTACTGTATCTATTAACATGAGTTAAATCTGTGAGCACTTCTGGTTGATATATTTTGCCTTTTTTCCAAAATGTATTAATTTGTGCACTGATCATAGCTATTGAATGTCTACTCTGCGTCTATATAGTACTAAGTAAGCACTTATGCCTCTCATCAAGGCCTTGCCGCAACAGTTTTTAGGTCACTGAAATGTAGTAGGGCTTACAAAGACTGTGTATTTTATTTGAAATGAAGGAAGGGAAGGAATTAGATAAACTGTGTATATAGTACATCAGACTTTGGAGTAGAGTCTACATGAATTATGCTCCTGGTTTCTTCCAAAAATCAGTTTTACATATGAAGAATTAAGTTCAGGAAATTAAAACAAATCATATCCTTAAATGTAGAGAATAAAAATGTGCATCTTAATTTCTGAATCTAAATTTCTTTGTTGTTGTTGTTATACTTAAATATTTCTCCTACTCTTAACATTCACTGAGACAGTAAATGCTAATAACTCCAGAAAACTATCCCAAGAAGTTTTGAGCATATGTTCTATATTCTAAAAAACGACCAGACACATAGAAACTTCTACACAGATGTTTGATTATACTATTAAGTAATATCATTTTGACTTTCTGACTTTTAACTTTTCAATAAAGCTATACATTTCTATCAACATCGATTCTTAATGAAAGCAGCATTTTAAACGTTTCAGCCAAAGTTAGGTTGCAAATCAAAAATTATATGGATTAATACTGTGTGCTTAATACTTTGGCTCTAATTTTAAGCTGTAGGTTTATAGATCTTCTTTGTATCATATGCATAATGAGACTAGCCTATGATTAGTAATGATTCTTGCTTTTGTCAATACTGCTTTTTGTTCCTGTGATACTTAATTTCACGGTCTGAATTTTGTTTATGCTCAGAAAAGAATCAGTTTGTAAAAAAATATTTGGATGGCTTGTCTTTCTTAGCATTTCTATGCTAAGCCTCATTTCATAAAGATATTTTGAAATACAGTGATTTCACACTTCAGTTTACTATTTGGCAGCTGCTGGAATATACTGCCATAATCATCCTGCACATAGCCTCTGGAAGCATTTATATGGACAATCATAGCTTCAATTTTGATATCATAGCTGCATCCCAGGAACTTGTGACTGGTATAACTTGCACTGAAATTCTATTTAACAATGGCTCTTGCCTCATGACAATATAAATCTATACCTGCCATTAATCTGTAAACCTGTGATATTGAGGCCAACCTGATCACACAGTTACTATTGCCAATTCCCCAGGGTCGGCTGGCTCACAGCCATTGCCTGCACTGCCTTTGCCAGTTATTATATAATCAGATGAAATAATGTGTGGGTAGTGTAACTCAGATCACTTTAATGTTTATAATTATGATAGTTAACACTAGTTCTTGCAGCATTACCTGATTTGGCTAACAATACAAAATGTGTTCATTAGATAACAACAACCTCAAATCTGTGACATGAAGGTATGTTTCAGATCTCATTTTTCATAAGTAAAACAAAGTAAATTAATATTTAATCCAATTGTTGGAACTTCATGCAAAAATAATTTGGGTTCAAGGTTTATGAGAATAAGATGACGTAAGTTCACTCCACTGCTTGTAATATAACGCAAGGTGATATTCTGGGAAACAACATCGTTCCATCCCTTAGATCAGTGGGTTCTCAACGGTGATGATTTTGTCTTCCAGCAAACATTTGGCAATGTCTGAAGACATTTTTGATTGTCACAACTTGAGGAATGCTACTTTCATCTAGTGAATAAAGGTCCGGAATACTGCTAAACATATTGTGATATACAAGACAGTTCTGTACATCCCCTACAACAAAAATTTATCTGGCCCCAAATGTCAATAGCGCTGAAAGTGACAATCACAGCTTTAGATGACAGAAACATGTACTGCAAGTAATGTCCTTCAGTGGGATATAGTTAGAGTATTATAAAGCTGTTTTCTGGTATCCTCTGTGCATAGCATATATAAACATTTATGCAATGAGCTTGGGGCAGCAGCTCATACCTACAATCATAGCACTTTGGAAGGCTGAGGCAGGTGGATTACCTGAGGTCAGGAGTTCGAGACCAGCCTGGCCAACATGATGAAACCCCATCTTTTCTAAAAATATAAAAAACTAGCTGGGCATGGTGGCTAATGCCTGTAAACCCAACTACTAGGGAAGCGGAGTAAGAAGAATTGCTTGAACCTGGGAGGCAAAAGTTGCAGTGAGCCAAGATGGCACCACTGCACTTCAGCCTGGGGAGCAAGAACTGAAACTTCATCTCAAGAAAAAAAAAAGTTATGCAATGAAAATCAAAACTATAGAACTACAGAAAGGGACATATATGCAGTTATATTTCCAGTTACAGGTATTAATTAGTTTTGTACAAGAATTGTTACTAGACACATTCAAACAAAGACCATCAGTAAAAATATACTTAAGCACTTTGAATTTAAGCACACATGTGAAGCAATAAGGAGTGTATGCAATTTGACAGTGATATGAATAATTTTTTGCATATGCCTCACTACTGAAATTATAACAAAAATATTACTTTGATAATCTTGCAAATATACTTTTATTAAAAGCAGAACTTTAATGAACGTTACATGGGAGTTTAATTTCAGATTCACAATTAATAGTTCAATCAATATTTGCTGAATGTAACGGAATCACTTAATATTGTTCTTTCATTCTTCCAAAAGCCTGTGTTAAGTATAAATAAACTCAGTTCACAGGAATAGACAGGAGAGAAGTACTTGAATGAAATTCCTCTAATTCCTCTAGGGTGAAAATTCTCAAATTGGCATTTGCCTAAGAACCATTTAAGAGTACTTTTTGCAGATTCACATGCCTAAGCACCAAAAAGTCTGATTTCAGGCATATGTACCAGGACTCACTAGTAGGCATTTTTAAACCTTTATAGTGATCTCATGCAGGGGATTTCAGATGTTATATTCTAAAGAACTCTCTTAAGTTTGAAGTTCACTGGGTACAACTGTAAGTCAACAACAGATTAAACTTAGACAGAATAAAAAGGTCTAAAGGTTAATATAGAGGTCAAAAGGTTTAGAGACTCTCAAAAAAGTCATTGTTAATTTATAATAATAATTCATTGGTTCAAGAAGTATTTATTGCAAACCAGTTTTCTATAAAGAATGGGGTAGGTGCTAGGGTTACACCAATGAATAAAATAAAGAAAAATAGTTTACCCTCATGAAGACTCCAACAAAAGTCTCCTGGAACTGATAAGTAACTTCAGTAATGTTTCAAGATATAAAATCAATGTACTAAAATCAGCAGCATTTCTATACACCAATGACACTCAAGCATAGAGGCAAATCAAGAAAGCAATCCAATTTATAGTAGCCACAAAAAATATCCAGAGAAGTATCTATCCAATGTAAAAGATCTCTACAAGGAATACTATAAAACACTGCTAAAAGAAACAATAGGTGACACAAACAAATGGAAAAAAACATTCTATGTTCATAGGTTGGAAGAATCAATATCATTAAAATGGCCATACTGCTTAAAGCAGTCTACAGATTCAATGCTATTTCTACCAAACTACCAATTTAATTTTTCAAAGAACTAGAGAAATTATTTTGAAATTCATGTGAAAGCAAAAAAGAACTTGGATATCTAAAGTAATCCTTAGCAAAAAGAATAAAGCCAGAGGCATCACATTACCCAATTTCAAACAACATTGTAAGGGTTCAGTACCCACAGCAGCATGCTACCATACACAAACAGGTATTTAGACCAAAAGAACAGAAAAGAGAACCTGGAAATAAAGACTGACACCCACAGCCAACTGATCTTCCAAAAAAAAAAAAAAAAGACAAAAATAAGCAATGGGGAAAGGACTTCCTATTGAATAAAACATGCTGGAATAGCTGGCTAACCATATGCAGAAGAATAAAACTAGAACTTCATCTTTCACCATATATAAAAATTAAGTCAAGATAGAGTAAACATTTAAGTATAAGACCTCAAACTATGCATATCCTAGAAGAAAATCTAGGAAACGCCATTCTGACTATCAGCCTTGGAAAATAATTTTTGGCTAAGTCCTCAAAGCAACTGCAACAAAAACTACAATTGACAAGTAAGGCCTAATTAAAACAAAGTGCTTCTGTACAGCAAAAGAAACAATCAATAGAGTAAATAGACAACATACAGAATGAAAGAAAATATTCACAAACTCCACATCCAATAAGGGTCTAATGTCTAGAACCTATAAGTAACTTAATTAAACTGACAAAACCCAAATAACCCCACTAAAAATGGACAAAGGACAAAAGAAGTCATATAACTGATCAACAATATAAGAAAAAATTTTCCATATCGCTAATTATTAGGGCAATGCAAATCAAAACCACAATGAGATGCCTCTCACACCAGTCAGAATAGCTATTATTAAAAAGTCAAAAAACAACAGATGCTTCTGAGCCTGCAGAGAAAAGAGAATACTTACACACTGCTGTGAGAATATTAATTAGTTCAGCCACTGTGGAGAGCAGTTTGGAGATTTGCCAAAGAACTAAAAACGGAACTACCATTCAATCCAGCAATTCCATTACATTAAAAGAATACAAATCATTCTACCAAAAAGACATGTACTCTCATGTTCATCACAGCACTATATACCATAGAAAGACCTGGAATCAACCTAGATGCCCACTAATGGTGGACTGGATAAAGAAAACATGGTACATATACACCATGGAATAGTATATAGCCATGAAAAAGAATAAGATCACATCCTTTTCAGCAACACGAATGCAGCTAGAGGCCATTATCCTAGGCAAATTAATGTAGGGACAGAAAACCAAATACCTCATATTCTCACTTATAGGTGGGAGCTAAACATTGAGTATTTGCGGACATAAAGATGACAATAAAAACCAGGGACTACTAGAGTTGGAAGGAGAGGAGGAAGGCAAAAACTGAAAAACTAACTATGCTTAGCACCTGAGTGACAGGATCTTTCGCATCTCAAACCTCAGAAACATGCAATGCGCCTAGGTACCAAATCTGAACATGTACCCTATGAACGGAAAATAGAAGTTGAAAGGGGAAAAAAGTTTTCCCTAATGGAGTTTACATTCCTGTGGCAGGGGAAAGACAATAAATTACCAACAAGTAGAAATATTTAATAGTTATCTTAAGATAAATACTTTAACATGACTTGTAAGTAGACTCTTGAATGAAAAAGTCAGATTTAAAAAATTCTTTTTCTTTGATAGGTTTCTTCCTCACACACCTCCCATTGACCTATTCTATAATCAAATATTGGAATATTGATACCAAATTAATAATCCCAATGTTTTTCTTTGAAGCAATGGTATTTCTCACACTATAGATTTTTTTTTTTTCCGCTACCAATAACTAGAATTAACTTTTGGGCAAATCCTTCTGCCTTCTTTTGTTTTCCATTTGGAAAAATATATACATTTTACTTTGACTGGATTTATATCTCCATGTTAAAATGGCATTTATTATCATAATTAAACTTTTGGGGTTTACTAAAGTGTTACCACTTTGTTACCTAACAATATAATTTTTAAAAGTTTACTAATTGAAATGATAAAAATAAATTGTAGTGTGTGTGTGTATTATAGTCCTCAATCATCAAAGACACAAATATTAAAGGATTATATAAGGATTATAAACAATAAAGCAAAATTTACCACAGAATCTGGAAAGCACCAGAATGCAACATCTAAATCTATTTATTTACTACAGACTTTCTTGGAGCTTTTCATACCTAATTGTGAATTGTGATCTTCAAAGAGATGATCAAATAAGCTGTGTTACCTGTCAACTTATTTGGCAATAAATTCTTTTTATAGAGGTAATAGAAGGACATATGATCAAAGACATAGGGAAAAATGAAAACTGATTTTTAAAACCTGACAAGCCAATTAAAAAAAAATTATCAATCTTTCTACCTACCTACACATACATATATGTATATATAATGTTATAACTACATGGTCTACACTTCACTGAGTGTGAAACATTAATTAGAAATACTTGCCTTCTATTTTGAGTTGAAATTTATTGATTCACATTTGCAACTAAGAAATAATTCATTTTAGATCAGTCTCTAATCACTGAGTGACTCACGTCTCCCAAGAGAACACAATGAAGTTCTCACTAACAAAGCACTGGAAAGAAGAGTACCACAAAAAAAAAAAAAAAAGAAAAAAAAAAGACATAATCAAAAGAAGGAGTAGTCACAATAGAAAATAACGCGTCATTTGTTGACAAATCTGCAAATATTGCCTATCATTTTATGCACTATATTGGAAGGAGCACACATACAAGGAAATAAATTGCTAAACATACACGCACAGAGATTCTCTAAGTATACATATAGTAAAGATGGAGAGTAACATTAAAATAAAAGACTGGGCTGGAACAAAGAGAGATTAATTCTATTACAGATATTCATTGAATCTCACATTGTGTGTATTCATACACTGACATGTACCAGAAAAGATTTAGAGTAATTACTAAACTAAGAACATTTTGACTTTTATGTTTTACATTTTCTATCCTATATTGCACAGATTATTTTCCAGTAGTGAGGGATGTTAAAACTCTCACATTAAGACAGTCTGTGTGTTTGGTTTTACAGGGAAGATGCTACCAAGAAAGAAATCTAAATCCAATAGATAATTTGTGCTTTGTCACACAGATCAAGGATTTTGTTTGCTTTTGTCAGTTTATGTGTTTTAGATGAAACTGAGGATCAATGTCATAATGTTCATTCTTTTCTTTTACCTTTTATTTCTTTAAAAAATATATTTTTATTGTACTTTAGATTCTGGGGTACATGTGCACATCATGCAGAACTGTTGCATAGGTACATACATGGCAATGTGGTTTAGTGCCTCCATCCCCCTGTCACCTATATCTGGCATTTCTCCCCATGCTATCCCTCCCCAACTCCCTACTCCCCGCTGTCCCTCCCCTAGTCCCACCTCAACAGACCCTACTGTGTGCTGCTCCACTCCTTGTGTCCATGTGTTCTCATTGTTCAACACCCACCTATGAGTGAGAACATGCAGTGTTTGATTTTCGGTTCTTGTGTCAGTTTGCTGAGAATGATGGTTTCCAGATTCATCCATGTCCCTACAAAGGACACAAACTCATCATTTTTTATGGCTGCATAGTATTCCATGGCGTATATGTGTCACGTTTTCCTTGTCCAGTCTATCATCAATGGGCATTTGGGTTGGTTCCAGGTCTTTGCTATTGTAAACAGTGCCTTAATGAACATACATGTGCATGTGTCTTTATAATAGAACAATTTATAATCATTTGGATATATATCCAGTAATGGGATTGCTGGGTCAAATGGAATTTTTATTTCTAGTTCCTTGAGGAACTGCCACACTGTCTTCCACAATGGTTGAACTAATTTACACTCCCACCAACAGTGTAAAAGGGTTCCTGTTTCTCCACATCCTCTCCAGCATCTGTTGTCTCCAGATTTTTAATGATCGCCATTCTAACTGGCATGAGATGGTATCTCAATGTGGTTTGGATTTTCATTTCTTTTATGACCAGTGATGATGAGCATTTTTTCATATGTTTGTTGACCTTACAAATGTCTTCTTTTGAAAAGTTTCTGTTCATGTCCTTTGCACAATTTTGAATGGTTTTCTTCTTTTTTTTTTTTTTTCTTGAAAATCTCTTTTAGTTCTTTGTAGATTCTGGATATCAGCCCTTTGTCAGATGGGTAGATTGCAAAAAGTTTTTCCCATTCTGTTGGTTGCCGGTTCACTCTAATGATTGTTTCTTTTGCTGTACAGAAGCTGTGGAGTTTAATTAGATCCCATTTGCCTATTTTGGCTTTTCTTGCCAATGCTTTTGGTGTTTTAGTCATGAAGTCCTTGCCTATGCCTATGTCCCGAGTGGTTTTGCATAGGTTTTCTTCCAGGGTTTTTATGGTGTTAGGTCTTATGTTTAAGTCTTTAATCCATCTGGAGTTAATTTTAGTGTAAGGTGTCAGGAAGGGGTCCAGTTTCTGTTTTCTGCACATGGCTAGCCAGTTATTCCAACACCATTTATTAAACTGGGGATCCCTTCCCCATTGCTTGCTTTTGCCAGGTTTGTCAAAGATCAGATGGCTGTAGATGTGTGGTGTTGCCTGCGAGGTCTCTGTTCTGTTCCATTGGTCTATATCTCTGTTTTGGTACCAGTACCATGCTGTTTTGATTACTGTAGGCTTGTAGTATAGTTTGAAGTCAGGCAGCGTGATGCCTCCAGCTTTGTTCTTTTTCCTTAGGATGTATGCAGTACTTATACAGCAGTTCATTCTTAATTATATGTTTTATACATGGTTTAGCATTGGAATTCATAAGAAAAATGATAAAAACTTCTAAAAAGGTTTAGGGATTTAAAAGTTGCAAGACCCCAGAATTTGTTCCATAATGACCTAGTAAAGAAGAAGGAAGATGAAGGGGAGAGAGAGGAGGAACAGGAGAAAGAAACTTGATGTGTTTCCCTCTGTACAGGAAGTCAGGCCAAAAATAGCTCTGAAAGCTTTCCACAGGTTGTGGAAAAAACACAAATGTTTTCTTACATGGCCAAGAGCAGCTTGATGCACCATAACGAGCTGATAGATTTGATTACATTTTTCAGAAAGAGTGAGGAGAATATAGACAGTGGTATACTGGATGAACAGATAATGCCTGTTCCCCTGTTCTTCCCTACTGTTCATTCTCCTTTGCACACATTTAATATATATTTTTTTTCTCATTATTTTCTCTTAATTTTGTCCCCAACACTTTTAGGATCAACATTCTATGAAATTTAAAGGCAACCTCAGGCAAAAGCCAAAAGAGGAAAGCCTCCCCCAATTACTTAATACAAAGTTTTCACTATGTAAAAGAGTAAGTATCTGAGATAATAATCGACTATGAAAAAGACAAGTATATTAAATGTCAACTTTAATTTGTGGCCTAAAATTACACTTACATTTGTGTGAATCTGGAATAAGGGCTACTTAAACATTATTCTGACTGAGAATTACATAAAAATATTAAGAGGACTACCCTTTTTAAAAATATTGTTTCTTAGCCTTTATGTGACTTTATGAGACTTCAAGTTCCATCCTAGTTGTCATAAGAGATGAATTTGTACAGGAGGTCTACAGAAAGATGAGAATAGCTTCATACTCACAGTTGGAAGGGTACAGTTAGTTTATAGAATCACCCTCCCTTAGTAATTTTCCATCCTTCAGTAATTTTAAAAGCAATTCATATGGAAAAACAGAGGTCACTTGATATGTGGGAGACATTATGACTCTATCAAAAAATGTTCCATTAACTTGAATTCAAGACGAAACTTTTAAAACCAATGATCCATAATGAAATCATACTTGCATAAACATACTTTCAGTCAAAACTTAGACAAGGAAACTAGAAAATAATTTAAAACTATTTCAGTTGATAATTAAATGACTAAATCTAAATTTAACTTCCACTTTTAGAGTATAATCAGAAGCTAATCTTTACACTATTTAACTTCGTTAGTTTGAGTATTTATAGTTTTACATCTCGATTGGAAAATATATTTTATTTTAAAAATTATGTATTCTTATTCATCAGTTATGTGATCAAATTACATAAATTTGTACAGTACTACTTACAATTCATGAAAAACTGGAAATAAGTCAAATGAGGAGGAATAGAAAATAGAGAAATAAATTACTACATAAACCTGTAATAAAATGTCTTAGAGTCAAAAAGCTATATCTAGGCATTAGTTACAGGTAATTTTTACTTACTTTTAACTTTTTTACATTTGCCATTTTTTTTCAGTCACAATGATAATGATAAATTATTTTCTTATCAATATAGTTTTGCATTCATGAATTTTTATTTATCTTATTATTATTTTAACTGGCTTAGTCATTGTAAAGCATCCATTTTATAATTGCATAAAGTTCATCTGAGATGCAGATCATGCACTTGTACGTAGATAGAATACATCTATTATCAATTTTACCATTTCCAAGAAACATGCTATTCTTGGAGGAGAACTCAGTGAAAATTTTGACAAAAAATATTTTAGCATAGTAACAAGATAGCTAGAATTCTTACAAACTGTTTTCTTGCCAAGTTAGGCAATGTTCCAAAATCATAATGCTTCCAAACTGTATGATGTTATTATAAAATTTTTATTTAACAAAGCCATAATGAATTTCTCCAACTAAGTTGTTTCAAAAAAATGTCTTAAATTACAACTATATGAGAGTTCCTAAAGTGATGTGTAAAACCCAGAAATGATAGATGATTCTGGGATATAATTTAAGAATGAATCTGGTAATTGAAATTGTGTGGGTTCAGATTCCATTTTATGACAATCATTTCCTCTAATTTAGAAATCAAAGTCAAATGCCCATGTTTCTTATATAAACCAATCACTGTCTAAAGCATCTTATTGTTTCCATTATAGGCAAATTGACTTTTGCTTCTAGATGCAATTCTGGAAAACTTTAAACAATTTGTAACCCCAAATGAATTACTCTACTTTGATGGGTATGTAATATGATTTATCCCATCTTTTAAAGATGCAGTGCTTTCTGTTTCCTTACATTACTATATGATTTCAGTATATAAATTATTTTAGAGGACATTATATCCAACTTATAGAAAAGATATGTTACAAATAATTTGCAACTTTGTTAGATTATTTTACAATAGCTCTCTGTTATATAGCATGGCAGTTTAGGAAAAATGCACCAGGAACAATATAAAAATGTAAATAAAACAGTGAATAAAATTGCTTTCATTGAATTTTTCCTGGCCTTTGTGTATACCAACCAATAATGAGATACAATGCAAATGGTAAAGTAAGAGAAATTATTTTTGCTTATAAAAATTGGACCGATAATTATTAAATCAAAGAATTAAAACATAAAATTATCTCTATAGTTTTGCCTTTATTTTTAAATATTCATTTAAAGTATCTGGCACATACTAGGCATTCTACAAATGGTTATTTGTTTTGAGACGGAGTCTTGGTCTGTCTACATGACTACATACAAAAGTAAAGTTTAATTTTATCAAAAACAATAAACAATGAATTCAAATTCAAATAAAATTTAAAAATTGATAACAAATTTCCACATACAGAGAAGTCATTTTTTAAACTTCTAAATTAAGACAATATTACCAACATGAAATGGTGAAGAGATACAGTCTTGCCATTCATAAAAGAAAATTTGTAAACTGTCTACACACCTATTTAATCACAACTGTTATCAAAGAAATAGATATCAAAGCAATAATGAAATATCATTTTTTAATCTATCACATTAGTGTAGTGTAAATAAAATGAAGCTCCTTCATGTTAGCCAGATTTTTAAAATGGACATTCCAATAGCATGCCAAAAAAATGTGTATTTAAAATCTTTCTGGAAGGCAGTGATTTAATATAGTCTGAGTTTTATAAAAGACAGCTAACTTTATTGAGAAATATGAATGGTAATAATGGATTTTAAGAAGAATATTAGAGATGATTAAAAAAGATATATCTATATTTGTGGTAGCATTATATTTATGAAAGATTATTTAGAAGCACGAATATCATTAAAGATCAGTACAATGAAAAACTATCAAGCCTTTAAATAAGATATTAACATTTCATATTAATAATCTGCATAAATATTCACAATAATTCCCAAGTAAAAATGTACATTGCAAAAGAGGATACTCAGCAGGTATTTTTTACTTAACGTGTTTCTGGGTATTGGTAGAAAAGGACATATACTGAATTACAACAATGGTACAATTATGCATAGTTTTAATGTTAGTACTAGTATTAGTAGTAATATTATTAATACTAACAACTGACATTTCTAAAGGACATGCTATATACTAAGCATATGAAAGCTAAGTATTTTATATAGATTATGCCACTTAATAAGCTCACAAGAATTCTATGAGAAAAATATTATAAATATCTCTGTTTTACCAATGAGGAGCGTAAGACTTGGGGAAGATGCTTTTTTCTTAGATTACAGATTTAGGAAACAGTTGAAGCAGATTTTGAGACCCATTTGATTCAGACTTTTTCTCTCTCTCTCACCCTCTCTCTCTGTCTCTGTGTGTGTGTGTCTGTGTGTGTGTAGATGGAGAATGTTTTATAAGATTTGTGATTATTAAAATTAAGCTAAAAACGTTATTTAAAATAAAACAAGGCTAGCAGCCCTCCATATCTTCACTGTTTTTCGCCTTTCACCTGATAAAACTTATGAATACATTGGCACATATCCATTTCAGAGAGAGGAAACATTCAAGGAGATAAGGCTTAAGGAAGAAAAGCCAGAGTGGAAAGAAAAGTTCCAGCGTCCCCCAGTATTTAAATTACTAAACCAAGTTAACTCCATCATTTTGGAGAGTTTAATCACAATTATGAGTGGTATACCAGGAGATATTATTGAACAATGCTCGGTTTCCAGGATTACTGAGAATATATTTGGTCAAGGTCAATGTCATTTTCTGTTTAGATTATTATTGTTTTTAGATTAATAGTATATTGACCATAATGCATACCTGTGAAATTTCTACCACTCATTTTATTCTGCAGTCTTTCCATTTTTTATGATTATTTTAAAAAATACCACATCCATAAAGTAAAGTCCTACTTTGGTTCACCCCAGAAGCCAGCTTCCAGGTAACTTCCTTCTCCATGATAGAGTTAAACTCAATCCTAATTTGATTTTCTGCAAAAACACAGGAGTTCAAACTTTATTCAAGAAAAATCTTCTGGCATTCCAGACATTTGCCTTTCTCAGTTAACTATTCTTCATAGGACACTTTGGAAATTCAGTGGAAACAAAACCTACTAAATGAATATAATTCTAAGGAAAAGAAATCCAACTAACTTTTCAAATATTTTAAAATATTCTCAGATCTAACCAAATCTGGATCAAATAATGTACTCAGACTATATTGTATTGATGACTGCTATAAGAAATAGCCTATTTAACTCATAGATATGCCTGTTGTAAGAGTACTATCTAAGACACTTTTCCTATTATTACAGAGCCATCTGTGCAATAAATCAAAAATACCTGAATAGCTCTAATTTCCCTGGGGACATGGTGATTCTTTATGTTTTTAATCTTAGGGATACTAATCTATATATCTCATATGTTTTCTTTCTTCACAGCAATTACATGAATTTCATTTAAATTTGTGGCTTATAAATAGGTTCCAAAGTATACATATAAGGATAAAGTATATGTTTCACTTTAAGTGTGATTGCTTTATAAAAGCAAATAAAGATATATTTTTCTTTTATTTTTTATTCTTCATCTACATTTTAGTATAAAGTATGATTTGTTTTGTGCTATCTTCAGCTTCCTTATTTCCCCCACTCCCTGAATAACATACAAGATTGACTGAATGAACAAGGTATCTTCCAGTGGTGAATGTTAAAGTCTGCTTATGAGTACCAATTAAGTATAATTACCAATATAATTTTAAGTCACTTGATTTCTAAAAAAATTAGATAGTTTTCATTTCCTCCTTTGTATTATAAAAAGGCCTGCCTCAAAAAGCCATTACCATTTCATCCTGGTTTCTCAATTGACTTTGTAAATACCTCTAGATCAGATACTATGCCATGCATCTCTTTGTGTTCCTCAGTAGTAGATACAGCAAGCTGAATAGTTTTACCTAAATGTTTTTGTTGATGATGATGATGCTTATTGACAAAATGGTATCTATGTCAGTTGAATCAATTAACCAAGTGATTGTTTCTTAGGCACAAAGTTATTATTATTTACTATTTTTTAATTTACTATTAATTATAATTATTTACTATCGATGTCATTTATTATTAAATAAACATATACTATAAATACATAATAAGTAATGACTCAAACTGATTATTTTTTAGGCACATAGGTAAGAGAGAAAAAATAACTCACTTGGATCATGCCGTCTAATGTAATTCAAGAGTGACGGAGGAAATATACTCACAAAACAAATTATTTCAGTGATATGATACGTACAATGATAGAGGTATACACATAGGGTTATGGGTGAAATTAGATAATAGAACATAATAAAAGTAACAAATTCTGCAATACCTGTAAATGGTTAACAATTGTTTACTGAGCATCTCCAATGTGGACATGATGCTAAGATCTACCAATAGAGCACTGAGGAAGACAGAATCCTCTATTTTGGCCCTCTTTCTGTCTTCATGTATTTTAAATATATTCCCTCTGATTTTTTAGATAATCTCTTTGCCTTCCTTCTTCCCATTCTCTTCATCCCCTGCCGCACTCTAACAAACCCTTCCCAGCCTCCAATAACTATCATTCTAACCCTCTACTTCCATGATATTGGCAATTTATATTTGTAAATCTACATGAAAAAGAATATCTCAAAAATTCACATATTAATACAGGTTAATCCATTTCTTGCAAACCAAGAAAACAATCAGAAATGTAGCTTAAATTTACACATGAGTATGTAAATGCAAACTCTTTATAGGTTCCATTTCTATGTGTTGGGAACATTTCACATCCTTTCTTTGAGCTGTATTTCTATACCAAATATTAAAACAAATTACTTAATACACATATAATTAAAATGTAAATGTATACTTTATTTACAACACTATTTACAAACAATATGACTCAATTCAGTATTTTGTTTGCTAACTCTGACTAGGCATATTATACAGGATACAAGAATCAAGAAACCTCATCATGTGTAAACAAAACATATTATTATTTGACGATATCTGAAACATCATTCTACCATTTGTACCAGTATGCTATGTGTACCTGTGTGCACCCTAAATCACTCAATAACATCCCAATATTTCCACACGTAATACGCTTTTGCAAATGTTTTCATTTGTTAGTTGTCATTGTTTCAAATTGGGAGTTCCTTCTTATGAGATTTTTATTGGCTACAAGAAAGTTAAAGACCCACTTTAAACAAAACCATTGAATAATTATTCCTTAGCATCAAGTGAATGCCATAGGTATCTGGGTTTGAAAGTCTTATCTAGGATAATACAATACAGCTGTGACAAAGTTCTATAAAGAGCGTCTGCTTATGCTGTTTGAAATTAAATGCAGCCATGTAGACTGAGGGAAAGAAGCCTTGAATGCCTGCTACAGGTACACGAAACATAAAATAGACTTGAAGATGATTCTTTAGGAACTATTTTCTACTTATCCCTCCTCGGCTGAAAAAAGCATCCTGCATTTGTGCTTCCATAAAATATGCTAGTTCTTATTCTTTTAAAGGAACACATTGCCTTCATTTTATATGTTTAGTATATTCTTTTTTCCCTTATCACAGAAACAAAAATTGAAAAAAAGTAGAAGCTCAGTTTTTGAGGAATTGAATTGGGAAATTGTGTAGGGCATAACAGAAATATGAGACAAGCCAAAGTTATTAGATCACAGAGATAAGTATATGTTAATTTCAGTTCATCCCAGATTAGCACTCTGACATTTTGGCAGTTACCAATTACAAAATAAAATTATAAAATATTTATATCTCTCATTAACTTAAAAATAGTATAAGATCCAGGGCAATCAGGCAACAGAAAGAAATGAAGGGCATTCAAATAGAAAGAGAATAAGTCAGAATTTCTTGGTTTGCAGAAGACATGATCCAATAGTTAGAAAACTCCATTCAGCTATGCCCAAAAGCTTATTAAGATGATAAACAACTTTAGCAAAGTCTCAGAATACACAATCAGTGTGAAAAAAGTGACAAGCATTCCTATATACCAACAATAGGCAAGCAGAGAGCCAAATCATGAATGAACTCCAATTCACAATTACTACAAAGAGAATAAAATATCTAGGAATACAGCTAACAGGGAAGCGAAGGACCTCTTCGAGGTGAACTACAAACCACTGCTCAAGGCAATCAGAGAGGAAACAAGCACATGGAAAAACATTCCATGCTCATAGGTAGAAAAAAATGAATATCGTAAAAATGTCTGTACAGTCAAAATAATTTCTAGATTCAAAGCTATTCCCATTAAACTACCATTCACATTCTTCCCAAAATTAGAAAAAGGCTACATAAAACTCACGTAGAACCACAAAAGAGCCTATATAGCCAAGACAATACTAAGCAAAAAGAACAAAGCTGGGGACATCGCAACATCTGACTTCAAACTATACTACAAGGCTACAGTAACAAAAAGAGTATGGTAATTGTACAAAATCAGACACATAGACCAATTTAACAAAATAGAGAACTCAGAAACAACACTACATATCTACAACCAACTGATCTTTGACAAACTTAACAAAAACAGCAATGAGGAAAAGATTCCCTATTTAATCAATAGTGCTGGGAGAACTGGCTAGCCATATGCAGAAAATTCAAACTGGACCCCTTCCTTATACCTAATACAAAAATTCACTCAAGATGGATTAAGGACCTAAATGTAAAACCCAAAATTATATAAACTCTAGAAGAAAATCTAGGCAATACCATTCAGGATATAGGCACGGGCAAAGATTTAATGACAAAAATGTCAAAAGCAATTGCAACAGAAGAAATTGACAAATGGGATCTAATTTAACTAAAGAGCTTCTGCACAGGAAAATAAACTATCATCCGTGTGAACAGACAACATACAGAATGGGAAAAAATGTCTGCAATCTATCCACTGGACAAAGGTCTAATATCCTCAGTCTACAAGAGACTTAAACAAATTTACAGGAAAAAAACAACCCCATTAAAAAGTGAACAAAGGACATGAACAGACATTTTTCAAAAGAAGGCATGTATGCTGGCAACAAAAAAATGGAATCAACCAAAATGTCTATCAACAATAGACTAGATAAAGAAAACATGGTGCATATACACTGTAAGATACTATGCAGCCATGAAAGGAAATAAAATTGTTTCAGTGACATGGATGGAGCTTGAAGTCATTATCCTCAGCACATGAACTCAGGAACAGAAAACCAAACACTGCATGTTCTCACTTATAAGTGGGAGCTGAAAAATGAGAACAATTGGACATAGGAAAGAGAACAAACACTGGGGGCTGTTGGTGGGGAGACAGAGCATCAGAAGAAATAGCTAATGGGCTTAATACCTAGGTGATGGGCTGATAGGTGCAGCAAACCACCATGGCACACATTTATCTATGTAACAAACCTGCACATCCTGCACATGTACCCTGGAACTTAAAATAGTATAAGTCTAAAAAGAAAAAGAATGTGGTAACACACTGATAGGCTATTGCAACCTCAAAAAGTTTAATAAACACTGATCTGCTTTAAATTAATATGACAAAACCTTTGATGTGGGGTCACTGAGTCTTTGCTCTGCTTCTTCCTAAAGCTCTTTATGAAATGTTAAACAAATAAACACACAGCAAATAAGCAAACTTGTTTACTCATAAACCCCAGATAATATAATTTATTTCTATTAAAGCTGAAAAATATATAAATTTGTAATTTTTCCAAAAATCAACTGTATTCCCCTCAAAAATCAAAAGGTCAGGTTTCTTGATTGCTATCCATATCTGTATCTATGTATACACACTTTAATTTCCCAAAAAAGCTTTCATCACTTTTGCTGTTATATCTTGTTATCATTGAGGCAAGTATGACTGGGAACCTGCCACAAAAACAACATGTAGTCTTTCCAATTCTGTAAAAAATATATTTTATTGTAAAATAACCATTCCCATTGAGAGAAAATGACTTCTAATCTGTTTTAAGTATAGAATTCTAACAATAGAAGAACCATTGTATATAAGTTTTACTACAAATAGAAATCAATCACACAAAAAAACAATCTTGGGAAATTCCAATGGAAGTATATCATTTATTTGCATTAAAAAAATTTACCTGTTTTTCTAAAAAGTGAGTAGCTTAAAATCATGAGGAAGTTTTTTTCTTATTTTTCATTAATGTGCAATATATATATAAAAAATACATTATATTTATGTGCACACTAGATAGATAGATAGATAACTATATTTCTAAAGAAAAGCAAACCATGTTGACAAAAGTGGCACAGTGACCATTAATACCATCAAGGCCAGAAAGTTCATTTGCCCTAGTTATACTGACACTGTAGCCTGAAACTGTTCTTGTACAAAGTCTTGATAAATGTTTCTTATTTTAGAAACATGAACTCTTTCAAGGTGCCCCTGGGGGAAAGCCCTTCAAGCTTCTGTGATTTCCTCTAAATGTTTAAAATCATGCTCGCCTTATGTGTTCTGAGTAACAATTATGGCTTCTTTCCTGAAAATAAACTGTGTTTTACTCTTTCTTTCCTTTTTATTGGCTCCCTGCTGTGTCCTGTTTTTTTTTTTTTCTCTAAAATTGTGATTTCGTTTTATCATCTAAGTGGTGAAACTAACGATTTTTAGTTCCTATTTCAAACTTCGTGACTGAGGTAAAGAGACTACCAATTAAGTAATGCAATAAAAAAAGCTATTCAGTAATTTACAGCAATCATTTATATACAAGATACTGGTAGAGCTTAGAAAGGTGACTTAAAGATCATATTTCATTAATTTAACATGTGTTCTAGTGGGAGAGATTTAAGTCACATTGAATGCACATTAGTAATACGTATTTGTTATTTAGAATTTAGCACTGAGGATACTATTTGGATAAAAAAATTGATATTAAATTATAAAAAATTTTTATTATTTCTTTTACTCAATGTAATACATTAAAATATCATCATGTGAAATCAGATAAGTAATGGTAGGACAAGTTTCTCACTTTATAAGTGAAAGAACAACAAGCTAACATGTATAGTATAAATCTAATTATGCAAAAAATACATATGATCCATAGAAATATGTGTAGAAAAAATTGGAAGATGATTTCCAAGTGGTGTCATTAGAAACTTTAAAAATATATGTGGAATATACAGGCAAGGATAAAATATAAATGCAAAACTGTCATAAGGTAATAAAATCAGTATTGTGAAATATATACAATTTTAATATATGTGCAGCACAAAATGCCATCATTAAAAAGTTTGAAATATTTTTGACATAAATGTAAAAAAGTGTTAATGCATATAATTAAGTGTAATATATGATTAGCTCTCATAAGATAATCAAAATACCAGTATTACAAACAAAACAATATAAGTAGTATAGGAACTTATAAAAAAACTTTAACTTCAAATAAATATTTTAAATATAATAATATTTAAAATTCACTGTATTATCATAAAGGCTTTTTTTAACTTGTTAATTGACACATAATATTCATACATTTAGGGGTACATGTGATATTTTGCTACATGCATAGACTGTGTAATGATCTATTCAATGTATTTAGGGTATCTATCAACTGGAGGATTTATCCTTTCTATATGCTGGGAACATTTTAAGTCCTCACTTCCAGCTATTTTTAAATATACAATACATTGCTATTAATCATAGTCACCCTGCTCTGCTATTAAACATTAGAACTTATTTGTTCTAACTGTATTTTTACACCTATTATCCAATCCTTTTTTATCACTTCTACCACACACACACTTGCCAGCCTCTAGCATCTATCATTCTACTGTACCTGCATTCAATCAACTTTTGTATATTCACATGAACTCAGTAATTGGGAATTTATATTAATAAGTCTATATAAAACCAACATCTCAAAAGTTTACATATTCATACAGGTAAATCAATTTCTTGGAAACCAGTAAAACAATCAGATATGTAGATTAAGGTTATGTGTCAGGATATATAATGTAATTATACTTTCAAAAAAAAAGTGGAGTATCCAACAACTGGGCAACAGATCAAGAGATGGTACAATACATAGTAAAATGTTACATAAGAATTAATATTAGATTCCCAAAATGTTTAAGGTTCTGCGAAAATATGCACTTTGTATAGTGAGATAAAATTTGAATAGTGCATATAAATACAGATACATACTCACACATATTTAAGTGTAACTACATCATAAATATATAAACTAAAGAAAAAAAGTAAATAAAACATAAGTATCACATATCCCTGAGTTGAAAAATTATATATTGTTCGTCTTTCTGTATACTTTTGTGTGTTTTCTAAGTTTTCTGCAATTCATATAGCTGAAAGTGCCTTTTTAAAATTCAAATGATTTCGTACGCAAATAATACATTTTATATTAAGCCTCTTTATTACTGATAACTTACTGAAGCACAAGAATAAAAGAGATTTCCTCATGCTAAAGAATTTTTAAAGAAAGAATATATAAAATTGTTCAGAAATAGTTTTGTTTGTTTTCCTTTACCAGTATGCTAAAATGACTAACTTACCTAGAGGTAAATGAATCGCTATTACTAAATCACTAGTAATTCTTTTGACTTGAGTTTTTAGCTTTGTTTCTAACATAATTTCCCCTACACAACTAATAAATTGGTGTTACATAATGCAAACAATGTTAGAGGTAAATGAATTTTTATTACTAAATCACTAGTAATTCTTTTGAGTTGAGGAGTTTTTTGCTTTTTTTCTAACATAATTTCCTCTACATAATTAATAAATTGATGCTATATAATGCAAACAATGTTATTAGGCTTATCATAATTTTAAGAGCTGTTTTGCATTAAGGTAACCAACATCCCTAGAATAATTCTCCACTACTATGTGTAAGATACCGTGATAATTATTTTACATTTGTCATATTGTGAAATCCTTATGGGATTTATATGTAGGCATTTTAACGTTAACCATATATGAGGTAACTAATGATCAGGAAAGTTACTAGTTCATCTAATAATATCCCACAGCTAGAAAAAGGGTGTTAGCATGGAGCTCTGTTTTGCACCAATTTTAATTGAATTCAAAACAAAAATCTATTGAGCACCCTTAGCATATATCAAGTAAGAAAGAGAAAGTGAGCAGATTTGAATACACCTCATACAGGTGACATTTCCCTATCAGGAACTTATTATTTAGAAGGAGAAGAAATATTTCTACTAGTCACAAGGTGGATTTTTCTATAGTGAAGATACTAAATATGTTCTATGGAAATATAGTGGAGTTTAACGATTTGAAAACAAGGCCTCATGTGGAATATGGTCTGTTATCAAGGTACAGTTGGCAGGGAGGCTTTCTGTAGAGATACGTAATAAAAGGACGTAACAAGTGAGGTCAGGTACAGAGCCAGAAGATATGAAGCACAAGGTAATTGCACAGTTGATTCGTAAGAACGTGCACTGAGTTGAATATCATTCAACGTCATCTGTTTGTACAGAAAAGTAGATTTGATCTGTGTTTTTAAAACTATGTTGAATTAATAAACATTTGGTGCCACATCTATAATCCAAATATCGTTACCAAAAGTATGTGAAAATGGGATCCTAAAGACACTCACGTTAGTGTCTCTTAGTTTGGTATCACACTTTTAAATTTCACATTTAAGACTAAAATTCTTTCACAGATTAACTATAATTCATTTCTAGTTACTTTGTTAGAGCCTAAAGCCCTTTTAAAAGATGTGGTTACATATCCCAAAACCACTTAAGACATTCTACAATGATTTTTTCCAAACAAATATCATTCTCTCTTAAATTTGCTTAACAGTTTGTAAGACATTCTAAAATGTAATTATTTCTATGATGACTTCAAATGACTTTATGCACTTGAGCAAAGTGATTATCATCTCTAGTACCTAAATGGTCTTTTCTGATACTTTCTCATTTATTATGAATCAAAAATAAATCTTACATGAATTCATGACATATGCTTAATTGTAAACAAAGACTTCACATCCTAATCCACTTGACATTTCAAATATATGTTACGAAATAAAATAAATAGAACAAAATATTTTCATTAAAACAATGTACCAAAATGTATATATCAATGCTATATTTTTATCTATATTTTCAACCATGTATGTAAAACAACATGAAATTGCATTTAGAAAGCATTAATTAATAACAAAGATAACTATAGTTTCATGAGAACACCACATCAACAGTGTATGATCATTGCTATGCAGATTTGGTAGTGACAATTTAAGGAGTACCCAAAAGATTTAAATCCTGGTCAAAAGAACAGTTAGTTGCAACATTCGGTGCCTGTCCAACAGACTGGTGATTTGTAATGATAGAAGGTAATGATTATCTAAGGGATTATTAAACAAAGCCCATCTACTGAATGGGTAGAGGTTCTGCTACCCGAAAAACTATGTTGTAAAACAAAGTAAAACACATACCTTTCCAGCAGTAACCATGCTTTCTTTCACTCTTGTCTCACAGGCCTACAGCACCCTGTTGCTATAGGCGTCACATTACTACACGGAGGGCCACGAGCTCATCCTGCCTCGTTTTCCACCTGCCTTCCTATTCCACCTCAGGTTCTCCTACTCATTACTCTTCATCTGCTTAACCCATAAATTTGTAGCACTTCTTTCCTTTTTTTATTTGTGCTCATTCTCTTTAAAAGTCTTATTTTTCTAAATGCCATTTCTAATAAAACTTTAAAAATATATATTTCCCCACTCTAGTTCTTCTCTCAATTACAAACTTAATTTCCTTAAAACTTCAAGACATCTCTCTTTGTATGTCTAAGAGGTGCCTCAAGCTTAACATGCTTCCAAATAAGCTACTGCTAGTCTCTCCAAAATTGATCCTCTAAAATGTCAAAACTGAATCTTAAAATGTCATCCCTATTTCTGGAAGTTGTGAGTCCACCTTCCAGTTTTTCAAACTAAATACACGGGAATTATCCAAGACCCAGGGGGTGGGTTGTTATGTTTCTGCACTGATCAGTCATCAGAAGTGAGTTACCCTGAAAAGACAATGCAGGAGTCTGAGACAGGAGAATCGCTTGAATATGGGAGGCAGAGGTTGCAAGCAAGCCAAGATCGCAGCACTGCACTCCAGCCTGTGTGACAGAGCAAGACTTTTTGCCCCACCAAAATAAAAAATAAAAAAAAAATGCAACCTTAGGGGATGAGACTCTTCAATTTGGAAGACAGCCAGCTGTTAGTCATCATCATTCTCACCAGCTGGCACAATGAGTGATTTCATCTTTAGAGGAATGACACCTGTGCTACCCATCAACATATTCATTACAGATACCATCTTGAAGCAACTGAAAATTTGGTGTGAAGTGTCACTTAAGTTACTTCAGTTATTTCCATTGAAATAGGTGGTTATTATGCTGAAGTTCTGATCTTATTTTTGTTATTCATAGGTAGGTACTTTGAGGTTTACTTGTGCTACCATATTATAAATACAGGATGGAAACAGTAGTGCAAGTGCTGAAACCACACTAAGATAATAATTGCTTACACTGCATGCACTTGTTATTTGCATAATGTTGGGATAACAATAAAATAGGTAAAAGCAAGAAAGAATAGAAACAAAGCTCTGTTTTTTTTTAACTTCTAGAAAGAGCGTTTCAGAAGCTCTGTAAGCTAACTTACGGAATAAAATGTAAAATATTTAACATTTCTATTATCTGCAGTCCATCTATGGGGCATGTATTGAATGATCTTCAATTATTGTTCCAATTGTGATGAGTGCATTGAATTGTGTTCTCTGTAGTTAGCTTTTTGTTAGGAATGCTAAAGTTTCCTTCTTTTTTTTTTCTATTTGGAATTAAGTCTGTACGGGGAGAACAAACAGTTGTACAGACCAAAAGGAATGAGTATACTTGGACAACGACGTCCTATAATGAATGGTTAAGGAACTGAAAATATTTACCTGGAGAACTGAATATCCAGGGAGGGCATAAAAAGGTCCTCTAAATATTTGAGGAGCTTGCACATGGCAGCAGAATTTAGAATGGATATAATTGTCTTTATGTGATGAAGCTATAAATGAGAGGAAGCTTTAGAAGGCAGATTTTCACTTGTGAGAAAAATCTTTGTGATGATTATTGTTTTCAGACAATGGAATGAGTTCCTGGAATAATGTGGATTTATATGTAATTGGAGCCTCTCAAGTATCAGATAAATTATTTTGATGGAATGATGCAAACGGGGCTCAAGCATTGTTTAAACTTCCTGGATAACTTCAACTCTTCACACCTATGATTCTGTGATTCTACATAAATCTCCTTGTACTTTTTTTTTTTCAAAAGATAAGTGAATTTGCAGCACATTTTATTACTACTGACATTAGGAAAAAGAAAGAGAGAGAATACAATTAATTAGAACCCTTCTGTTCTTCAGATTTTAAGAAATAAGTATATTTCAGATCAAAATAATAAAAAGATAATTTTATACTGGTATTAGCACAAAGTAAGAAATATGTCATGATTTACTGAACCGTTCTACCTAAATAACTTTATGTGGATGAGTTAAGATTACTTAGACCCACTATCCTCTGCTACTGACATAAAAGCTGTGAAGAAGAATCCATATTTTTTTTTCTGATGGACACGACAGATAGGATAGGATAGAACAGAATAGGATAGGATAAAATAGGTTAGGATGAAGTGTGTGGGCAGAGAAGGAGTCACTATTAAGGTCTGATCTCTAATCACATGCAAGGGCTACTATGGTAGGCACTATATCTGATTTGCTAGTAGATTCAAGCCTACTCCTCATTTGGAAAAGAAAAGATGAAGATATCGGAAGCTGCAGCAGAGATCTAGAGGGACATGATCACTGTTGACTCTTGAGGAAATATGTACACTGACCAAGAGTGAACAGGATCATTTTTGTGTCTTCATGGTTACACATCTAATACATAGTTCTTATTCTTCATTAGGTGCCTTATATTAAAGAACACTTAAATCAATCAAAACAGTTATTAAGAATAATGACCAGACAAGGAAGGATAGAAATAAACTTGAAATTCACTTTCAATAATTGACTTGAAACACTGAAGTAATTTTTCCACAGAAATTTTATATCAAGTGTTATGACTGGAATTCGTTATAACTTAAATAACAAATCCAGAAATGTGGGCCATAAATTTAATAAAAGTTGTCTGAGTAATGACATATTCAGTTTGAATCAGTATCAAAAATGCAATGGTTTATAAATGAAAAATGCTATGCTGCTTTGTTTTATAACTGTAATAAATAACATTTCATTTGCTTTTGAAAATCGTTATAACCTTGATTTGAAAATTCTATTTTAATTATATGTAAAATTAAGAATATACATATATAAACCATCTGAACAATTTCCATATTAAAAAAAGTTTAGTACAGTGGACTCTTACTTTTTTGACACTATTATGTTTTTTTCTCTTAGGTTAATTCATGTGTAAGTACATTTTTTTGTCACCACCAACCCCCATTTTTCCTTCCTTTACCCCTTTTTCCCTACTTCCTTTTTTAATATTGTATTTATCTATGTGTCTATACATTTCTTATGTTTTATTACATAATTTTCATATTTGTATAGATGGATATAATCACTATGTCTATGCATTTTAGACTTAATTTACATTAATTACATACATTCATTACATATTTATAAAATGCAAATATTTTATTTTAGCAAGCAACATAGAAAATCTAGCAATAGGTAATTTTTGTTGTTTCCGTTTAAATTTTTGTAAATCTAAATACATGTGACATCACTAAGCAAATACATGAGGATGAATTCATCTAAAAGACCGGTTACTGAAGACAGAAAATAAATATGTTTATCTTTTTATCATTTGCATAAATATGTTTATGTAGCAGTGTTTTAAAATTGCTGTCCAATTGTTTCCTGTTCATACGTTCCATTAGGTAAAAGAGAAATAATGAAAATTTAAATGTGAATTTTGTGCTGCATATGTATGTATTTTAATAGCCACTAATAGAATGAGAGCTTTTACTAAATTCATTTCCCATAATCCCTTAATTGTTTACAAAGTGTTTCCATATGTTAGATCAAAATTACTCCTCCAAGTAAATTAATATAAAAGACATAAAAATTCGGAGATAATTATAGGTAATTATTATTATTTTGTTTTTCAACTTATACCATATACTCCAACGTAAACCATACTCCTGGGACACAGAAAGTTTAAAAGGCTATGATTATTAATTTTAACACAACAGTTACAATGTGGCATATCTTAACATATTTTCCATCAGGGGAATAAACTGAAAATATGTGTTCTATGAATTCATGTGACATTTATGTCACCCTGGAGACACTAAACCAGATTCAGATAACTATAATATTATGTGTAAATCCATTTTACTTTTCCAATGTTTAAACAGGAAACAAATCATAATGATCAGAGGTATTCCTTAGTAAGCTAAAGAACAGGAATTTAGAGGTAAACCATTTTTTGTCTGTTATCTGTGTCTCTGAGATAGCCTGAGATAATCCAATTATTTCCTCAGATTAATTTTCCATTGTCAATTACATAAATTAGAAAAATGTTAAGTCCTTTCAAAGTTGGATTAAAATTATTTGAAAAATCTAGATTTATAAATGAATAAAAATTATCAAAGTTATACTTGTTTGAATTCTAGACTTATACTGACAGAGAGTTTAATAATGAATATCTCCTAATTGTTAATTGGTTTGTTTTTAACCCTCTGAATCTTAATTCTGAATCCTGCAATGGCTCTCTATCTCACTCAGAGAACATTTCAAACAAACTGAATTGTACTTCTACTTGCTGATATTTTACATAATCTGTAAATTGGATGAATTTCAGGACAAGTGGGACAATTCCAGGAATGGTTTTCTTTTGCATCTGCATTGGATAACCCACTTGGTAGATTAAAAAGCTGATGTTGTAAAAAAAAAAAAATTCATCATTTTCATCTTGTGAAAATTTAGAATTATTTGAGTGACTCACATTCATACTTTTGTATTGTGTCAAGGTTGATTTGTATGGGTTAAAAGAATACAACATAATATTTTCTGTGTGCAATGTCTCCAAAGCATTAATCTAGCCCTCCTAGTTAGACCTTTTGATTTGTACCACTTCAAAAGTCAAAAGTAAAATTAAAACAAAAAAGGAAAAAAAGTCTTACTTCCTTTCTAACTTAAGTGTTCTCTTGTGGTGTCAGCTGGAGAAATGCAAGTAAAAGTAATATATTAAAAAAATAATTTTGTAATGATTTTCCTCTATTTCATGAAAAATTGTGATTTTTTTTGAACTTGCATTTATTTAATTGTGGTTTTTAATTTGTTAATATAGTATATTTCAGGAAAGGAGCATCATGCATTTAAGAGACAGTGGCGATTTATAATGTAAAATTGTTTTCATACTTCTTAATTCATAGTTCCTTGAATAATATTTATGTAAACAAATAATCAAAAGTGTTATAAAATTAATCTTTATTTCTAAAGAGAGAAAAGACAAGTCAGTGTTTTATTTTTAACATCTGAATTACAATGGCAAAGCACAGGAACTTAGGAAACGGCCAGTGGATAAAAACCGTATTTTACTTCAAGTTACCAAGTGTTAGTGACCTGTAATTGTATGTAATTGTGAAGAATTTGGTAACAAAAAGTGTTCTAATGATAGAAATCCAATATAAACTAGCTTAGAAATGGAGAAGAACTGATTGGGAGAATGTGTCATTATCATGCACAACTGCAACATGACTGATCCAACAAAACTGAAAAGGAC
Source organism: Cacajao melanocephalus (assembly GCA_963573385.1). Taxonomy (NCBI): domain Eukaryota; kingdom Metazoa; phylum Chordata; class Mammalia; order Primates; family Pitheciidae; genus Cacajao; species Cacajao melanocephalus. Next base: position 37,771 of record CAUYLG010025816.1, on the reverse strand, counting down.
AGGAATGAATGTGAAGAACAAGTTGCATAAAAATCTATGTATTGCCATTTTCTGTGTGTCCCTATCTCTGAATGATTCCAAATGAGCCCAAAGTTTCGGGCCTAATCTCTTTGAAGAACAAAGTTTCTATTTACAGAAATACAGAAGCCTGCAGAAGAATCTATTTCAATAGGGCTGAGGTGAGAAATTAAGCATAATATTCAAGACTTTTGATTTTATAACCATCTCTCATATCGATTCCTGCAGTAATCTACAAACTGGTCTCCTTGCTTCTATCCTTTCTCCATACCCACTACCCTCATAGTATATTCTCACATTATGGCCAGTGAAATTCTTTTAAAATCTACCATTATGTCCATTTTCTCCTTAAAGTCCTGCAATAGTTTTTTTTTTTAATCTTACTTTGAGTATAACAAAAACTAAGATTAAAACAAAAAAAAGTCCTTGCCATGGCCTACAGGTGCTGGAAGACGTATCTGGCTCTCTATTACCTCTAGACCTCATCTCTGGTATCTTTCTATAAACACTAGATACCAACCGCACCAGCTTCCTTATGTTTTCTAGAATAAGAATACTCTTAACCTAAGGCCCCTATATGGGTCTTGCCTCTGCCTGGAATGGCTTTCCTCCAGTAGATTCATAGGCAAACTATTCACCTTATCTAACTCCTTGCTCATAGTTATCTGCTTAAGAAGTCTATCCCATTAAAGAAATCACCCCTATTGACAGAATTTCTATGTCTCTTAAGCAGTCTTTACTTTTTCTTTTACTTTTGGCTTTATCATTTTTATATAGTATACTATGTATTATTTAGTATGTAAATCTTTCATTAGAATATATTCCCAGAATATTATATTTGCAAACACGTAAGCTCTAAAGGGCTCCCTTATCTGTTCATTATTGTATCCCAAATGTCTAGAATAGTATCAGTCACTAGCAAATATTTGTTGAATGTATAAACAAATGTTAAGTACCTCTATTAGTGAGGATTTGATTTCATTGCAATGAACAGTAAATTAACAAAGGCTATAATAAGATGTTGTTATTTTTCTTTCACATTAAGGCAGTCCAGAGAGCTTATCAGTTATCAAAATCTAAGTGCCTTCTATCTTTTCTGTACTGATTTCCTCAACATATGGCTTCCACTAAGAGATTCTAAATGGCTCCTACCTTCATAATCTAAGCATAAGAACAGGGACAGTAGTTAAAGAAATGCACATCTGCTACATTTAAGCCAAATCCTAGAAGTTCCATAGACCAACTAACCTTAAATTGTATTGTCCAGAATTAGTTACAATGCCACATAAAACTACAAAAGAGGTTTGGAAATTCAGTTCTTACTCTATCAGCTCTTGTAACCAGCTGAAAATTCAGGGTTCTAGTACTAGAGAAGGGTAAATTAGGCATTTGTGAACAACTAGCTATCTTTGTCACAAAACCTAAATACATATGGTGAGTAGGCAATTGGATATATCACTGATGCATAAAACTGCTTAGCTAAGTCACTGTCCTGGTTTACATATGTTTTCTCAGAATAATTACTAATAGTTCCCCACCTTCATATTCTAAAGTGTCCTCATTTGGACAAGGAATTATCCAGTCAACATACAGGACTGTAGATCAGTGGGAAAAAATCTTGGCTGAAGGTATATTTTTAGAAATCAAGAACACATGTATTATTTAAAGCCATGAAATAGTATGAATTGACCTAGAGAGTTGGTATATAGATGTAAAAAGAAGAGGTCCTGGAACTTGGCTCAAAAGTAATTTAAAATTTAGAGGTCAAAAGAGAATGAGGAGCCAGCAAAAAGGCAGAAAAGACAAACACGTTAAGTCAAAGGAAAAGCAAAGAGAATCTGGTGTCACAGAGATCAAGGGAAGATAGTACTACAAACAGAACTACGAAAATAATCTTCACACATGAGGTGAAACAAGAACTGATAATCCACCATTAGATTTGGCAAAGGAAGGATCAGGCCTGATCTTAACAACAACTATTTCTAGAACTACCACCATAAAGCAGAAAAAAAGCAATTGGAGAAAATATATATATTCTTCTTGTGAAAAGTTTTACCTTAAAAGGAAGCAAAGAAATAGGGAGTATCAAAACTTTTTTGTTTTTATTTTAAGCTCAGGTTTATATTAGCATGTTAATTATGCTAAAAAGAATGATTCAGTAAAATGTAAAAATGTACGATGCTTGGAAAAGAGGTGGCAATTATGGGATTGATGCCTTTGAGAAAGTGAGAGGGGATGCAATCTAGCAAATAAGCAGAAGGATTGGCCTTATATAAAAGCCCATTTTTAAAAGAGAGAAAACCTACTAGATGAGTGGGTTGGTAGATTTAATGGTACAAGCATGTGAAAATTCTCTTCTTCTCTTCTATTTTCTCCTGAAGTAAGGCACAGTAAGACACACTCAGCTGAGAGTGAGGTGGAACAGCAGGGATGCAAGTTTAAGTGGTAAAGAGTTGTCTAACTCAGACCTTGCTACTCAAAGTGCATCTGAGGATCTATAGCATTGGGGGCACCTATGAGCATTAAAAAAATGTGTTTTCCATATTGTTCTGTACAGTGGCTGCACCAATTCACCTCCTCACCAACAGTGTACAAGGGTTCCTCTTTCTCCACATCCTTGCTTATATTCAATCTTGCCTGTATTATGGACAAAAGTCATCTTAACTGAGATGAGATGATAGATCATTATTGTTTTGATCAGTGTTTCTCTGATAATTAGTAATGTTGAGAATTTTTACATATAACTGTTGGTCTTCTGTATGTCTTCTTTTGAGAAATGTCTAATTCAGATCTTTTGCCCATATTTTACTCATATTATTTTTTTCTATTGAATTATTTGAGTTCTTTATATGCTTTTATTATTAATCACCTGTCAGATGGGTAGTGTGTAAATATTTTCTCCTTTTCTTTGGGTTGTCTCTTCACTTCGTTGACTATTTCCTTTGCTTAACTGAAGCTTTTTGTAATCCCATTTGTCCTTTTTTGCTATGATTACTTGTGCTCTTTAAGGTTTCATTAAAGAAATATTTGCTCAGACCAATGTCTTGGAGTGTTTCCCCAATGTTTTCTTCTAGCAGTTTCATAGTCTCAGGTCTTAGACTTAAGTATTTAATCCATATTGATTTTAATACACAGACAAAAATAAGTAGGAAAAAGTTAAATATATGATCCAGCATAGCCATATGATCCAGTATTCCCACAGCTGGGTATATTTCCAAAAGAAAAGAAACGAGTGTATCGAAGAGATATCTGGACTTCCAGGCTTACTGCAGCACTATTCACATTGGCCAAGATATGGAACTAACCTAAGTGTCCATCAATGGATGAATGGGTAAAAGAAATATGGCCCATATCCACAGTGAAATTTTATTCTGCCTTAAAAAAAGAATGAAATCCTGTCACTTGCAACAACACAAATGGAACTAGAGGACTTTATGTTAAATAAGACAGGCAAAGAAACACAAATATCACATGTTCTCACATGTGGGAAATGAAAAAAAATATTGAACTTATGAAGATAGAGAGTAGGATGATGGTTACTAAGGGCTGGGAAGGACAGTGGGGAAGAAGGGCTACAAAAATATAATTAGATAGAATAAAGAATATCTACAACTCAATAGTATCATAGGGTGACTATAGTTAACAATAATTTATTGTACATTTTAAAATGACTAAAAGAATGATATTGCAATGTTTCTATAACAGATAACATGATAAATTCTTAAGGCAATGGTTATTGATTTCATCATTACACGGTGTATTCTTGTATCAGAACATCACATGCACCCCATGAATATATACAACTATTATGCACTGATGATTAATAATAATAAAGTAAAAAGTGAAAAAAAATGCAGATGCTTAAGTATCTCACCAGATTTTCAGAACGTGCATTCGAACAAGATCTCCAAGTGATTTCCATTCACATTAATTCAAAAAAGCACCATTCTAAAGGAGTAGGAGGGCAAACTGAAGGAAAATGTGGTACAATTCTCCAAATGACTAGCTGCATTTCCAAGGTACTGATCATGATTTTAAAAGGAAATTGGTTTTCTGTTACTCAACTTCAGAGAATATCCTAATTAAGATATCCTGTTGGGTATCTTTGAGACATTTCAAACTTAACAATTCCAAAACAAAATTTGTTTCCCAGAGTCTTTCTTATCTCAATAAATGGCACCACATTCCCATCAGCTGCTCAAACCAGGTATTATGGAATTCATCTTGAGTCCTTTTAGCCTCTTCCAAATATACTCTAAGCCATTAGGAGGTTTTATGAACTTTACTACTCAAATTCTCCCAAATCTATTTGTTTCTTTGGTTCATCTCAGCTATTATCCAAACCAAACCTCTTATATCTCTTCCTGGATTACATCAGCAACCTCCTCATTGCTCTCTGTGTTTCCATGTTGAAGCTCTATAGTGACTTGTCCACATTCTAAGAGTGATAAAAAACCAACTGGAACAAAATAAAATTTTAGTGGATCTAAATAACATTTCAGCTGAGACATAATCACAGAAATGTGAGATGTTGTACACTGAGAAGATAAGCCTAAATTTGGAAGTACAGTTTAATTTCTACTCTCAAGTAACTGAAAGGAAAATAATTATTGTTACTTTCTGGGTGCTAAGGAGCCACATACTTGGTTAGGCACTGGAAAACCAATATCTTCATGTTTTTTATGTCATTTTTTAAACCCACCTCATGATATGAAAATTAGACCTATGACCAAAGGAATAATATAAGAAAAAACTTTCAATCAGAGTAGTCTAATTATAGGCTTATCTGAGAGTACCTACTTGAGTATCACTTGAAATACTTAAGCTTAGTAAAGATGACCACTTGCAGAAATATTGTGGAGAGAATTTAAACATCAGGAGGGTAGCTGAGCTAGATGATGACTAAAGTTTATGGTATGACTGGATTTCCTTGCTCAGTGACTTACTGAAACTTAGAATTATTTGTTGGTCTGAAGATTGAGTGAATTTACATTGAGGGTAATGTGTAAAACATTCTACAGTGTGGGTAGGAAATACGAGTTTTCACCAGATTGGTTAAGAGCCATCAAATTACTAGGGAGGTGGAGAAGTGTCTGAAATTTCAAAAATACTTGCCAATTGAGCCTTTTTCTTATGGCTAACATCTTAACAATGAAATTGAAGCTGGAAGGAAAATAAAAGATCATAAACAATAAATTTATTACACATATTAAGGGATTTGACAATGTTCATCAAATAATAGGGTTACATTTATTTTCTGGAAACTAGTTTAAGTAAAAACTCCATTATATTATATAGTTTTACATTAGACTATATATATATATATAGATATAGATATCTATATCTATATCTATATCTATATATATATATATAGATATATATATCTTTTGGTAACTTAATTTTCTGAAAGTTCTTTGCACAGACTAGTTTGGTTTTTAACTCTAACTCCCAATCTCTAGTCACACTTAAATACCTTTCCCCCCAATTCCATGTTTTCTCAGGATTCTGTACATTTGAATAAGCTTGTTCATTTGTTCGAACTACATTTTACCCTTCTTCATCTGACTTCCTTTCTTCATGGTCACTTTCAGGTGTGCTCCTGTCTGTTGTCACACTTACTATGCTAAGTAAGTATAGCTTGTTTCATTGCCCGTGCCTCTGCTCTGATAGCAGTAGCTGCATTGTTTTATTCTTTTAATTGCTAACATCAAGTAGAGAAAATGACACACAATAGGATTCAAAAATTTTAGTCAAATACATTATCCATCTTTATATCAATTTGAGTTCCCAAATTTGTTCTCAAAATAAAGCACTGGACTTGTTTATTCTCAGCAAGGTAGAAATATTCAAAAGAATATTTGGAATTATGTAAAAGACAGATCTCTGCCTCATATTTCAGCAAATAATATTTGATTGAATAGATTCCAGCTGTTAGGCAGACCACAGCATAATTCAAAGGCTGTCTTAGAAGTAACAAGCCAGATATACATGTCACCAAGGCAAGGAAAGTCACCTAAGAGGTTCTCGAACACTTTCATTTTGGCCTTTTCCAAACTTTTATGGCTCTCCTGACTAAATCAGGAAATTTAGCATTTTATATATTCTGTTTTTATTACCTTTAAGGGCTGCATGACTACAATTCTCCTCTCAAAATTAAAATTCTACAGAGAAAAGAGCCAATGCTCAGGGAACTTATTTTTTATGTAGCCTATATGTAATGACTGATAAATCAGTTAATACTTGGAGCTTCATTTATAACATTTTTGAATACAGTGAATATTTAATATTTTAGTTACCTAATCACGTTTGCAGCGTGATCATTCTGCTCATGAATATTTAAAACTTTTTAATGTGTGAAGACTTTTAGTAAATTATGACAGATTGATCACAGATAGTTCCAGAATTCCCCAAAACAACAAAATATTTTGAAAAATTATATAGAAAAGAATAAATACAATAAACAGTGGGCAGTGATAAGATACCAGCACAATTTAGAAGATGGGAAGTTCAGGTATGTACAAGTTGTAAAGATGGAACAAATTCAAAAAGTTGGGCAGGAAGCTAAAAGAAGTAAATAAGAAGTGAGACAGTTTAAGCAGAAGAACCACATGAAGGTCAGAAACAACTTGGAAGCATAAGATAGGTGTAGTTATTATCAATAGTGGAAATAGTCAAAGGATGTATACGAAATATTTAGAAATCATCCTAAGCACCTTCCCCTACAACCCATATTGAAGATCAGAGTTATACTGTCAGGAAAAACCGAGCTGTAAAAATTCTTGACTCAGCAGAGACTGGTACAGCCGAGGATAGAGTTGAAGCATATCAGTGATATCACAGGCACTATGTATAAATTTTTACATAAAATGGTGACGTGCTCTGCTATCTTCCCAGTTTGATTCCTAGAACATTTGCAACCCAACTTATATCCCAGCCCAGGAAAGCAATTGGAGGATTCCTTTTGGAGACTAAACTACTCTGTCAGAAAACAAATGCCTTATAAAATTCGGGTTTCCTGTCGAATAAAAAGGTTCATTGTCTTATCATACAGCAATAAATTGTACCGACATGATGAAGTGAACAGGATGTCATGAAAACATTAAAAAGAGATACTTAAAGAATCCAAGCCTCAAAACTGAAAATAAGACAGCATAAAAAAGTGAAACAAAACTGTTGGAAAAAAGGCTGAGGACGTTTTTTGACAAAGTAGGAAAAATATAAGAATCTAAAATAAGAGATTGAAAGAGAGAAGAAAATTGCATAATTAAGTGAAGTGATACTATTTCCAAATAAAGAAAGCTATTTTAGAGGAAAATAAGTAGTGGGAAAAATTTTAGAATTGTAGAATAGATATTTTCAAATAACAAGGTCTCTAGATCAGAAGGTCATATCAGGAAATATGTAACATATGAATCACAATGGCATCAGACTTTTCAAAAGTACTACTGGAAATGAGAACTGTCAAAAAATGAAAAAAAATATGTTGGCTAAGCTAGAATTTAGTATCTAGCCACTTTTTCAAAGTGACAGATTTTGACATATAGTATTGCAAAACACACCAAAAAACATTTATCTTTGTGTCCTTTCACAGTAGGTAACAAAAAATATACTTAGCCAAAACAAAAACAAGTGAGTAAATAAAGGGATTATCATTAAATTCAAGAAAGTAGAGATTTTATAGATAAATGAGGCAAAAATTCTCCGAGATAATAAAAAGGGACATTCTAAGGTCATTTCTTGATTTTTTGCCTCATAAGAAAAAAAAAAAACCTGCCCAATTAGGGGGAGGGTTATAGAGGGCTTTAGGTGACAGTGATGTGTCTCAAAGAATTAAAACTAAAGAATTAGCTGGTATAGCCAAGACAATCCTAAGCAAAAAGAACAAACCTGGAGGCACCATGCTACCTGACTTTAAACTATACTACAAGGCTACAGTAATCCAAACAGCATGGTACTGGTACCAAAACAGAGATGTAGACCAATGGAACAGAACAGAGGCCTCGGAAGCAACGCCACACATCTACAACCATCTGATCTTTGACAAACCTGACAAAAACAAGCAATGGGGAAAAGATTCCCTGTTTAATAAATGGTGTTGGGAAAACAGGCTAGCCATATGCAGAAAGCTGAAACTAGACCCCTTCCTCATACCTTATACAAAAATTAACTCCAGATGGATTAAAGATTTAAACATAGGAACTAACACCATAAAAACCCCAGAAGAAAACCTAGGCAACACCATTCAGGACATAGGCACAGGCAAAGACTTCATGACTAAAACACCAAAAGCAATGGCAACAAAAGCCAAAATAGACAAATGGGACCTAATTAAACTTAAGAGCTTCTGCACAGCAAAAGAAACAATCATTAGAGTGAACCAGCAACCAACAGAATGGAAAAAAATTTTTGCAATCTACCCATCTGGCAAAGGGCTAATATCCAGAATCTACAAAGAACTGAAGCAGATTTACAAGAAAAAAACAAACAAACCCATTCAAAAGTGGGTAGAAGATATGAACAGACGCTTTTCAGAAGACAAATATGCGGCCAACAAACATATGAAAAAATGCTCATCATCATTGGTCATTAGAGAAATGCAAATCAAAACCACATTGAAATACCATCTCACGCCAGTTAGAATGGCGATCATTAAAAAATCTGGAGACAACAGATGCTGGAGAGGATGTGGATAAAAAGGAACACTTTTACACTGTTGGTGGGAGTGTAAATTAGTTCAACCATTATGGAAGACAGTAAGGCGATTCAAGGATCTTGAAATAGAAATTCCATTTGACCCAGCAATCTCATTACTGGGTATATACCCAAAGGATTTAAATCATTCTATCATAAAGACACATGCATACATATGTTCATTGCGGCTCTGTTTATGGTAGCAAAGACCTGGAAACAACCCAAATGCCCATCAATGATAGACTGGACAAAAAAAAATATGGCACTTATACACCACAGAATACTATGCAGTCATAAAAAACGAGTTCATGTCCTTTGTAGAGACATGGATGAATCTAGAAACCATCATTCTCAGCAAACTGACACAAGGACAGAAAACCAGGCACCACATGTTTTCACTCATAAGCAGGTGATGAACAATGAGAACACTTGGGCACAGCGAAGGGAACAACACTCACAGGGCTAGGTCGGGGGGTGGAGGGGAGGAGAGGGAAGGGACATTGAAGGGGGCAGGGAGGATGGGGAGGGATGGCAGCGGGAGAAATGCCTGATGTAGGCAATGGTGGAGGCGGGGGGGGAGGGGATGCAGACAGCAAACCACCACGGCATGTATGTACCTATGTAACAATCCTGCAGGATGCAGGATGTGCACATGAACCCCAGAGCCCAAATACAATAAAAAATTAAAATTAAAAACAAAAACAAGATGTAAATTGTGACATTGTTCTGCAGTGGACAGGTATATGCAAACCTACTCCCAAAGTCCAAAAAAGCTGAGAGGCTAAAGAAAGACACTGGCATATCCAGTTTCTCAGAAACACTTGATAGTCTTACAAGCAGAAGCCATGTCTCAGAAGCCACAAGATGAGTTGGTGGATCTCCACATCGTTACTCTCCAGACCCAGGGCTTATATACAATAGGTAAGGAATTATATACCATAAGGTAAGACAATTGAAGTCAACCCCTCAGGGAAAGGCAAGAATGCTATATGAATCTGTATAAGGATTTATGATCAAGGTTGTTTTGACTTAAGGGCAGGATTTACAGTAGGTAAGGTAGAGATTTTAGAGGCATTCCTCTGATTAATCAGAAGTCAGCCTGGCAGATTAGCATCCAAGATGGAGTTGCTTAACCTCCACAGATATTAGAAACAAAATTTTAGGGGAAGGAGTAAAAGTGAACAGTTTTTAAGATGTGATCAAAGTTAAGTTGTTTTTAGCTCAAAATAACTTGTTATAACTATAAGATGTGTATAAGCCTCACAATACCCACAAAGAAAACACCTATACAAATACACAAAAGATAAAGAGAAAGGAATCAAAGCTTAGCACTTCGAAAATCATCAAGTGACAAAGGAAAATAGCAAAAGAAAACGAAGAGAGCAAAAGATCAATGAAGTAATCAGAAACACCAGGCACAGTGGCTCACACCTGTAATCCCAGCACTTTGGGAGGTAAAGGTGGGTGGATAGCTTGAGCTCAGGAGTTTGAGACCAGCCTGGGAAACATGGCAAAACCTTATCTCTACAAAAAAATTTAAAAATTAGCCAGGCATGTTGGCACACACCTGTAGTTCCAGACATTCCGGGGCTGAGGCAGGAGTATCACTTGAGCCCAGGAGGTCAAAGCCAAGGCCATGCCACTCACTTCAGCCTGGACAACAGAGCCAAACCCTGTTTTAGAAAAAGAAAGAAAGAAAGAAAGAAAACCAAAGTAAGCAGAAAACAATGAATAAAATAGCAGTAGCAGGTCGTTATCTAATCTTGTGGATTAAATTCCACAAGGAAACGCTATAGAGTGGCTGAATGAATTTAAAAGAAACACAAGATTCAACTCTATGCCACAGAGAAAAGAATCACTTTGGTTTTAAGGACACACATAGACTAAAAGCGAAGAGATGGAAAAACATTTTCTAAGAAAATGGAAACTAAAGAGAATGGGTAGCTATACTAAAATCTGACAGAATAGACTTTAAGTCAAAAAACTGTAAAAAGAGACAAAGAAGGATATTATATAATGATAAAATGGGTCAATTCGGCGAGAGGTTATAACAATTATAAATATATATGTACCCAATACGGGAGCACCCAAGTATATAAAGCAAACATTAATAGAATTAAAGGAAGAGAGACTTCAGTACAGTAATAGTAGGGGACTTTAGTACCCACTCTCAGTAACGAACAGACCATCCAGACAGAAAATCAACAAAGTTAGACTACCCACTAGACCAAATAGACCTAACTGACATTTACAGACCATTTCACTCAACTGCTGCAAAATACACATTCTTTTCATCGGCACATGGAACATTTTCCAGAAAGATCATATGTTTGGCCACAAAACAAGTCTTAACATCTTTTTTTTTTTGGTAGCTTTTTTATTATTATCTTTTTTTTTTAAATCAAAGATCCCTTACTGGTCCTGCTTCCATGAGCAGCAGTGACCAGGGGAAAAGGGAGAGGAACCAGCTGGCACAGGGAGGGGTCATCTTCACAACATTCCATTTATACACAGAACTAAACAGACAAGCAAAGAGTCACTATTGCCGTTAGAATTTGGTGGCATGGGAAAGGGGAGGAACAGGTGGGGAGTAGGGGTGTTGTTAAAAAAAAATACAGGCCACCCCACATCTGGGGTGCCTGAGGGAAACTTGGCCTGGTTCAACCCAAGAGGAATCAGAAAATCAAAAGCAGTTTGGGAAGGCCAGAACCATCAGGGATGGAGGGAGGAGGAAAATCCAGGGAGTAGGGGTTCTGTTTGGCAACTGGGGTGAAGGGATTGCCCTCCCCCTATTGGGATGCCCCCAGCCGCTGCGGTCTGGCAGGAAGGGGGCAGCCTGCAATACCTGAGGGCAGGTGTGGGGCTGCCACATGTTCCAGGCGTGGAGCCAGAAGGGGCTCACAAAATCTTGCCCTCCAGGGGGATGACGGCACTGCTCCCCCCACCCAGCTTCTCTGCCAGGGTGCAGGGGTTCTTGATCTCCTCATAGCAGTTTGCTTGTAATTCATGCTGGATCCTGTCAGCTTCTTCTTGATGGTATCCTTGGAGTGGGCATAGATCATTTTGCTCTTAAGGGGCCCAGAAGATAAACACCAGGTCCTCCTTCTTGCTCTCCTTGGTCTCATAGGTTGAGTCATAGAGGGCGTGGTGTCAGTCCTTATCTGGCAACATCTTGACACAGGTGTAGAGGTCAGCGACAGTCTGGCCCACATCACCCACAAGGATCTCCTTGCCCTCCTCCAGGATGATGTTCTTCTTGTCCTTACTCAGGCAGAAAGCACCACCTTCTTGCACCGCCTCTGGCGTTGAAGACTTATGCACCTTCACGTCGTTGAACACCTTGATGACACCCTCAGAGACAGCCACCCCGGAGGCCATGTTTCCAGAAGTGAAAAGGAGAGGGCACGGAGAGCCGCAGAAGACCAGAGCACTGCAGCCGCTGCCAGGACCGACTGAACCAAGTCTTAACATCTTTAAGAAGATTTGAATCATATCGAGTATATTTTCTGGACAAAATGGCATGAAGCTAGAAATCAATAAACAGGAGTAAATTTGGAAAATTCACAATTATGTGTAACAATGTGCTCCTGAACAGCCAAGGGGTCAAAGAAGAAATCAAAATGGAAATACAAAAATATGTTGAGATGAGCTAAATAGAAACAAAATATCCCAAAAATTATGGGATTCAACAAAAGCAGTTCTCTTTCTTTCTTTCTTTCTTTCTTTTTCTTTCTTTCTTCTTTCTTTCTTCTTTCTTTCTTCTTTCTTTCTTCTTTCTTCCTTTCTTTCTTTCTCTTTCTTTCTTTTCTTTCTTTCTTCTTTCTTTCTTCTTTCTTTCTTTCTCTTTCTTTCTTTCTTTCTTTCTTTCTTTCTTTCTTTCTTTCTTTCTTTCTTTCTTTCTTTCCTTCTTTCTTTTTGAGACGGAGTCTCCCTCTGTTGCCAGGCTGGAGTACAGTGGCAAGATCTCGGGTTACTGCAACCTCTGCCTCCCAGGTTCAAGCGATTCTCCTGCCTCAGCCTCCCAAAGTAGCTGGGACTACAGGCACCCACCACCACGATCGGCTAATTTTTGTATTTTCAGTAGAGATGGGGTTTCACCGTGTTGGCCAGGATGATCTCCATCTCTTGACCTCGTGATCCGCCTGCGTCGGCCTCCCAGAGTGCTGGGATTACAGGTGTGAGCCATCACACCCAGCCTATAAAAGCAGTTCTAAGAGAGAAGATTATCACAATAAACACCTACATAAAAATGGAAGAAAGATCTCACATAAGTAAGCTAATGTTAACCTCAAGGAACTAGAAAAAGAACAAGCTAAGCCCAAAGTTAGTAGAAGGAATGAAATAAAGGTTAGAGAAGAAATAAATCAACACTAGAAAAACAATAGAAAAGATGAACAAAACTAAAACTTGGAATTTTTGTATTATATTTATTGATACATAATCATTGTACATATTTTGGGGGTATTTTAGGATTTTGAAACATGTATACAATGTGTCATGATCAAATTAACATTATTAAGACATCCCTCACCTCAAACATTTATCTTTTCTTTGTACTGGAACATTATACTTCTTCTCTTCTAGCTACCTTAAAATACATAATACATTGTTGTTATCTATAGTCACCCAAATCTACCAGCAAACATTTTAACTTATTTCTTCTATCTAACTGTATGTTAGTAGCCATTAACCAACTTCTCTTCATCTTCTTCTCTACCATTCCTTTCCCAGCCTCTGGTAACCACCATTCCACCCTCTACCTCCATAAGATCCACTTTTTAAGCTCTTACATATGAGTGAGAACATAACATTTTGTCTCTCTGTGCCTGGCTTATTTTACTTAACACAACTTCCGGTTCCATCCACGTTGCTGCAATGACAGGATTTCATTCTTTTTATGGCTGAATAATATTCCATTGTGTATATATACCACATTTTCTTATGTATTCATCCTTTGATGGACACCTAGGTTGATTCCATATCTTGGCTATTGTGAAGAGTGCTAGTGCTATTCTGGACTAGCACAGTAGGGCAGGTAATCTTCAGTATACAGATTTCCCATCTTTTGGATATAGCCCTAGGAGTGGAATTGCTGGATCATACGGTAGTTCTGTCATAGAGGAACTACATGCTGTTTTGCATAGTGCTTGTACTACTTTCTATTCCTACTACAGTCTACAATTGTTCTCCTTTCCCTGCATTTTCCCTAGCATGTGTTATTTTTTGTCTTTTTTATAATAACCACTCTAACTGTGGTAAGATAATATCTCATTGTGGTTGTGATTAGTATTTTCCTGATGATTAGTGATACTGAGTATTTTTAAATATACGGCTGGCCATTTGTATGTTTTGAGAAATGTCTATTCAGGTCTTTAGTTCATTTTTTAATCATTTTTTTCTCTCACTATTGAGTTGTTTGAGTCTCTTACATATTCTGGTGATTAAGCCCTTGTTGGATTGATAGCTACAAATATTTTTTTCCCATTTTGTAGATTGTCTCTTTACTGTTTCCTTTACTGCAACAGAAGCTTTTTAGCTTGAGGCAATCCCATATGCATATTTGTGCTTTTGTTGCCTGTGCTTTTGAGGTCTTACCCAAAAAAATCTTTGCTCAGACCAACACCCTAGAGTGTTTCTCCAATGTTTTCTGTCTATTAGTTTCATAGTTTTAAATCTTACATTTAAGCCTTTAATCAATGGGTTTCCAACCCCCAGGCCATGGGTCAGTACTGGTCAATGCAATCTCTATCAAAACCTCAATGTCACTTTTCACAAAAATAGAAAAAAAAGAAACTAAAATTCATAGGAATCACAAAAGACCCCTAATAACCAAGGCAATCTTTTTTCTTTTCTTTTCTTTTCCTTTTTTTGAAACAGGGTATTGCTCTGTCACCCAGGCTGGAGTGCAGTGGCACAGTCCCAGCTCACTGCAACCTTCACCTCCCAAGCTCAAGTGATCCTCCTGCCTCAGCTTACTGAGTAGCTAGGACCACAGGCACGCACCAGCAGAAAGGCTAATTTTTGTATTTTTAGTAGAGATCTGGGTGTCTCCATGTTGCCCAGGCTGGTCTCAAATTCTTGAGCCCAAGCAATCCACCCACCTTGGCCTCCGAAAATGCTGGTATTATAAGTGTGTACCACTGTGCCTGGCCAACCAAGGCAATCTTTAACAAAATGAACAAAGCTGGATGCATTACATTGCCTTCCCTCAAAATCTACCATAATATAGTAATCAAAAAAATATGGTACTGGCATAAAAATAGACACATAAACAAATGGAACAGAATAGAGAGCTAGTAAATAAACCCAAGCATATATGGTCAACTAATTTTCAACAAGGGCACCAAGACACCCTAGGTGAATGGATAGTTTCTTTAATAAATGATGTTAGGAAAACTAGAAATCCACATGCAAAAGAATAAAATTGAATCTTTATCTTCCATCACAAAAATCAACTTAAAATATATTAAAGATGTAAATATTAGACCTAAAATTGCAAGACTCCTAGAAGAAAACAGAGGGAAGGCTCCTTGACATTGTTCTCAGCAATGATTTTGTGGATAGATCACCATAGGCATAAGCAGCAAAAGCAAAAGTAAACAAGTGGGACTACATTAAACTTAAAAGCTTCTACACACCAAAGGAAATAAGCAAATAAAAAGGCAGCCTATGGATTGGGAGAAAATATTTGCAAACCATATATCACATAAGGGGTTAATATCCAAAACATGTAAGGAGCTTACATAGCTCAATAGCCAAAAATTTTAAAAATGAAAAAAATTTTAAAAATCTCAATAGATGCAGAAAAAAACATTTGATAAAATCCAAAATCTTTTATGATAAAAAAAAAAAACCTCAAAAATTTGGCATAGGGCTAGGTTCGATGGCTCATGCCTGTAATCCCAGCACTTTGGGAGGCTGAGGCGGGCGGATCACAAGGGTAAGAGCTCAAGACCATCCTGGCCAACATGGCAAAACATCATCTCTACTAAAAATACAAAATATTAGCCAGGTGTGGTGGTGTGGGCCTGTAGTCCCAGCTACTCGGGAGGCTGAGGCAGGAGGATCACTTGAACCCGGGAGGCGAAAGTTTCAATGAGCTGAGATTGTGCCACTGCACTCCAGCCTGGTAACAGAGCAAGACTCCATCTCTAAATAAACAAACAAACAAACAAATAAATAAAATTGGCATAGAAGGGACATACCTCAAAGTAATAAAAGCCATCTATGAGAAACCCACAGTCAACATCATACTGAATGGGGAAAAGTTCAAAGCATTCCCCTAAGAACTGGAACACAACAAGGATGCCCACTTTCACCACTTCTGTTCAACATAGTACTGGAAGTCCTAGCCAGAGCAATCAGACAAGAGAAAGCAATAAAAGGCATCCAAATTGGATATACCTCTTTAGGCCTCTTGGTTCCTAAAGAGGTATATGTTGCCTCTAATATCCAAAGCAGCTCACTGAACATTGTGCCTCTTGGTGGTTGGAGGAGTCAGATGCAGCAACTAGCGTTTCACCTTGGAAGGGATATCTGGACATGCTCCAGACCACTGGATGCCTAGTTATTTTACTGAGGCAACAGTCCCTTGAATTTTGTGGTATTTATTTCCACCCTTTGGCACACATTATATTACTGAGTTATCTAGAGTAGCTAGTAATTCTTGCTCACCAGGTCCAGTCAGCTGATCTCAAAAATATCCTATGGTGTCCTGTGCAGTAGATAGGATCAAGGCCCATTTGGATTAGAGTATAACATAACAGAGGGTTAGAGAGGCAATATAGCCCTGAGGTAGAACAGTGAAAGTGCAGTGCTGATTCTTCCACGTGAAATAAAATTACATCTTGTAGTCTACAATAACAGGAAGAGAAAGGAAAGCATTTGTCAGTGGAGTAGCTAGATAACAGATGCGAAAGAATGTGTTTCTTTGCGCCAGCAATGAAACAATGCCTGAAACAGTGGCTGTTGTTGGAAGAACCACCTGATTACATTTGCAACAATCCACTTTCATTTTCTAAGATCTATTTTCTGCACAGGCCAAATAGGCAAGGTGAAAGGAGATGTGGCAAAAATCACCACCTCTGCATCCTTTAAGCAACATTAATTGCTACAATCTAGGTGGTATTGCTTTTGGTTTACTATTGTGGAAGGGAAAACCCGTTCTAGTGGCTTCCATTTGACATTAGCTACCATGATAGCCCTCATTCCATGGGTCAGGGAACCTGTGTGGAGATCTTGCCATTTTCTAAGTATGTCTATTCCAAATACGCATTCTGGAACTGGAATAATGACCATGGACCCACTGAGATGAACCCAAACCAAAACTCCATGAATAACCTGACCTCCATAAGCCTCTATTTTGACTAGTAGACAACTGTGACATTTTAGGTCTCTAGGAATTATGTCAGTCCATAGCCATTATCTAGTAATCCATAAGACAAATTTAATTTTTATTTTTCTTAGCCTAATACACCGTCACCCTGGTAAATGGCTGCAAAGCTTTTGCGGAGAGCCTAGCAGAAAGATTTACCATGCAAATTTCAAACAGAGAAGCAGGGTCTTTCTTCAAAACCCATTCTTTATCCAAAGGGATCTGGGTCTGTGAACTAGCTCAAATCTGCAAAGTGGTTGAGGAGCCACATTTCTGTATTGTGGTAACTCAGGTCAGACATTTATCAGAGCTAGAGCCTTTCCTCTTATTCAAGTCAAGTAAGTCTTTAAAGATTAAAGTCTGTCTGTCTGTCTCCACTGTGGTAGGCAACAGCTGAAGCGTCTGCTTGGCTCCTTCAGCCCCCAGCTGTTGTTGTCACTGGATCTCCTGGATTTTCACCCATACATGTACAGTTCAAAAGTCAGCCAAGGATTTCAGGGGCATTTATATACAAATTTGGGGCTCTGACATCCACATCTCCCTCCTCTCTAGGATTTTCTCCCTTCCTTAATTTCCAGGCACTCTTGCAATTTGAAATTCCTTTTCTAACTCCTCAGGTCAATAAGACTCTAGCTCTCTGCTTTCAGTTCTAGCCTCCAGGTAGACTACAGAAGGTCGGGAATGTCCTAAGTGGGAAAGCCCATTAAACATTTATCTTACCTGATGTATTATTGTTTCCTTCTTTCAAATGCCAGCTCTCCAGCTTCTGCTCTGTTTTGGTGTCCCTCCAGTTTATAATTGTTATCTGCAGGAGAATGTATTCAGTATAAGCAATATGTCGTTACCAGAATTTTCTACTTTTTTTCAGTAGTATTTCAATTATTTCTCAAGTATGTTATTGAGGGCAAATGTCATATGTAATCAGCCTACTATCTTGAAAGCAATGTTCCTGTTTTATAGTCTGTAAAGGCCTCCAACCATTGATCAAACCAATATCTAAAAATTTTACCCTTCTAGATCCTAGCAAGCAAGAAAGGGTGGTAAATTTATGTACTGGCTGAATTTCAGGCAAAAGAAAATCTATGGTGCCACATTCTTATTTCAATATAGATAGGCCTCACAGCAGATGTGGAAACTAAGAAAGAGAATTGAAAAGAAAGACCTATCACCATTATTTTATGATACGTCTTTAACTTATAATAGTTTACCGTCAAATACTATTATAGTATATTTGTATACATTTTGTATACAGTAATGCACCACATAACTTTTCAGTCAACAGTGGACCACATATGTGACCATGGTCCCATAAGATTATAATGGAGCTCAAAAATTCCTGTTGCCTAGTGATGTTGTACCCATCATAACATAGTAGCACAATGATTACCTTTTCTATGTTTAGATACATTTAGATACACCAATACTTATCATTGTGTTACAATTTTGTATGGCATGCAGTACATTAACATGCTATACAGTTTTGTACCTTAGATGCTATAGGCTATATGCTATATAGCTTAGGTACGTAGTAGGTTATACCATCTAGGTTTGTGTAAGTACACGCCATGATGTTTGCATGATGATGAAATCACCTAATGACACATTTCTCAAAATAGATCTCTGTTGTTAAGCAACGCATGACTGTATCTAGTGGATATAGTATATTGTGTATCTTACAAGAGTATACTTCATTTCCCCCTACCATGCTTTGTTGTCATGCATTTTACTGTTACTTTTGATTCAAACACCACACTACATCATTATTATTTTTACTTCAAATGGTAAAATTATTTTTTTTTATTTTATTTTTTGAGACAGAATCTCACTCTGTCGCCAGGCTGGAGTGTAGTGGAGCTATCTCGGCTCACTGCAACCTCCACCTCCCGAGTTCAAGTGATTCCCTTGTCTCAGCCTCCAGAGTAGCTGGGATTACAGGCGTGCGCCACCATGCCCAGCTAATTTTTGTATTTTCAGTAGAGTTGGGTTTCACTATGCTGGCCAGGATGGTCTCGATCTCTTGCCCTTGTGATCTGTCCGCCTTGGCCTCCCAAAGTGCTGGGATTACAGGCGTGAGCTACCGTGCCCAGCCCTATGAGTGAGACTCTGTCTCAAAAAAATAAATACATAAATAAACGAACTTTTAAAAAAAAAGAATAAAAGTGAGGAAAAAGTATTTTCTATTTACCTATATGTTTATAATTTCCAGTGCACTAAACTTTTTCATGTAGATTCTACTTTCCACCTTGTATCATTTTCCTTCTGCTTGAAGAATTTCCTTTAACATGGTGCAGGTCTGCTGGTGATGAATTTTCTTAGCTTTTGTTTGTCTGAAAATAATCTTTATTTTGCCTTCAATTTTGAAAGATATTTTCACTGCCATAAAATTTTAACTTGACAGAGTTTTTCTATCAGTACATTAAAGATGTTGTTCTACTGAATTTTGTGTAGCTTCTGATGAGAAGTACACATTCATTCTTATCTTTGTTCCTGTACATAATATGGCTGCTCTTAAAATAGTCTCCTTTTTTTTTACTGGTTTCCAGAATTTTGTTTATGATGTTCCTTCAAGTGGTTTTCTAATGTTTATTGTACTTGGATCTGTGAATACATAGTTTTCATCAAATTTAGAACACTTTTGACTATTATTTCATTAATTTCCCCCTACTATTTTCCCCCTTAAACTCCAATTACACATATATTAGACCATTTTATTTTGTTTCACAAGTTATTAATGCTCTGTTCATCTGTTCTTTTTTTTTTTTTTTTTTTTTTTTTTGAGATGGAGTTTCTCTCCTGTTGCCCAAGCTGGAATACAGTGGTGTGATCTTGGCTCACTGCAACCTCTGCCTCCTGGGCTCAAGCAATTCTCCTGCTTCAGCCTCCCTAGTAGCTGGGACTACAGGCATGAACCACCACACCTGGCTAATTTTTTTGTATTTTTAGTAGAGCCTGGGTTTCACCATGTTAGCCAGGAGATGGAGTTTACAGTGAGCTGAGATTGTACCATTGCACTCCAGTCTGGGTAACAAGAGTGAAACTCTGTCTCAAAAAAAAAAAAAAAAAAAAAGAACCCTGAATGACTTTTGGGTAAATAATGAAATTAAGGCAGAAATCAAGAAGTTCTTTGAAACTAATGAGAACAAAGATACAATGTACCAGAACCTCTGAGATGTAGCTTAAAGCAGTGTTATGAGGAAAAATTATAGCTCTAAATGCCCAAATCAAAAAGCTAGAAAGATCTCAAGTTAACAACCTAGCATCACACAAACACAAGAGAGTACTTCAAGACACACACTTGCAAGTACTCTTTCTACAGAAACAGACACAGTATTATAATATTCAGAATATGGAAGATTGACACAGAGTCTGAGGATTGATTCTTTTTTTTCTGTCTCCTAGGCTGGAGTGCAGTGGTGCAATCTTGGCTCACTGCAACCTCCACCTCCCAGGTTCAAGTGATTCTGCTGCCTCAGCCTTCTGAGTAGCTGGCACTACAGGCCTGCACCACCACACTCAGCTAATTTTTGTATTTTTAGTAGAGACAGCGTTTCTCCGTGTTAGCCAGGATGGTCTCGATCTCCTGACCTTGTGATCCACCCACCTCGGCCTCCCAAAGTGCTGGGATTACAGGTGTGAGCACTGCACCTGGGCAGTCTGAGGATTTTTTAGAGGAAAAAAAAAGAGACTTGACAACATGATAACTATATAACAGATACAGCAATGCTACAGGACAAAAAGACAGCATTTCATAAAACATTGTTCATACGATGCTGTTCATGGAAAACAGTAAAACACCTTTAGCAGAGTGCATGTTAACTCTTTTAGTAAGATTATCTGTAATGAGGTTTAAAAGTAAATCACTTAGTAGACAAATTAAACCATTGCAGAACCGGGAAATAGCACCCATCACTGCTGCTTTAATCATAACTCCAGAAAGCTGAAAGTCAACCAAACAATTTTTTAAAAGGCAAAGAAGCATTTCCCTTTGAATTCAGTCCTAAGATAAAAACATGAATGCTTTGCAATTAATTTTGAACTAAGTGTCTTTTGAAATACTTCGAAATTTTGAAATTTCAAAGTAAGTATCTTTCAAGTGTTTCAATGTTTCAAGGGAAACATTTTTCCCTAAGAGGCAAAGTCAACATTATGAAAATACATATTTTGCCAGTTAGTTACTGAGAAATGTCAATCCTTCAGTTCTATAGAGAAAATGACACGTGGAAGTTGGCTCTGAACCCCAAGGACACTTCCGCATTCACTGCTTCTGCTTTACGTTCTCCGTCGGTCTCTTAATGCAGAGGTACAAGTATGATGCTCATTGCTAGAATGTCAACAACAAATCAAAAAAGAATCCAATAAAGGATGGCAGGTGTAATAAAAACAGAGTTTCTGAGGAAGCAAAAACAAGAATTAGGTAAAGTTTCATTAAAAATTCTATAAAAAGACTTAAATATAAAAAACTCACTAGAAACTATTAAAGCCTAATGGGTTATTGCAATGTCAAAGTAGCTTAGGTCTAGAGACATGTTGCTAGAAACAAAACTAAAGGGGGCATGTGAGAATGGGTATGGAAAATTTAATCAACTATGTTTCAAATAATTTTTGCCTTTTATGATGCTATTTTTTTTTCCTTAGGAGCCACAGGTGACTTTGAACTTAACTTATTCACCAAAATCACAAAACCAAAACAATAGTATAAGAAAAAGCTCAACAGCCTCATTAAGAAACTTGAATCTCCTCTTTTTGCTTTAGCATCTAAATGGTAGTTATCTAAATTTAACACATAACAGGCACTGGAACTGGATTGTCTGAACAGCCTGATTGTCCATGGCCTTGAAAGGAGATCTGGTATTTTTGTGATTTGGTTCTCACTAAATTCCTATACCAACTAAAATGCCAGTTCTTGTGGCCTACATTTTGACTGATAGGTAGATAGATAGATAGATAGATAGATAGATAGATATAGATGATAGATAGATAAATAGATACATAGATACATAGATACATAAATAAGTAGATAGATACATAGCTACATAGAAAAATATACTTTATATATAATAAATAACATATTATAATATAAAGCTATATATATCGATATATATACTTTTTTTCTGAGAGCAACCTTAGACTTATGAAATGTATTTGCAATAGCTATTCTAAAATCTGTGTCTGCTAATACCATCATCTTTGTCATTTCTGTGTTTCTTTTTATTGATCTTTTTCCTGGTTATAGATCATACTTTTTGCTTCTCCATTTGCCTGGTAACTTCTTACTTGATAGTAGACATTGTGAGGTATTTTGTTTTTTGTGTTTTTTTTTTTTTGGTCAGGGTCTCACTCTGTCACCCAGGCTGGAGTTCAGTGATGCCAACTTGGTTCACTACAACCTCTGCCTCCCAAGTTGAAGTGATTCTTGTGCCTTAGCCACCCAAAAGCTGGAATTACTGGTGTAGGCCACTACGCCCAGCTAATTTTTTTAATTTTTAGCAGAGATGAAGTTTCGCCATGTTAGCCAGGCTGGTCTTGAACTCCTGGCCTCAATCGGTCCACCTGCCTCAGCCTCACAAAGCACTGGATTACAGACGTGAGACACTCCGCCTGGCTGACAGTAATGGTTTTTACACTGTGGAATGCATTTGCTTCCACCACCAACAACAAAAATTCATCATTGGTGAATTTTTAAAAATTATTTAAATAATGTTGGACTTTGTCACACATTTAAAGAACACAGAATCAGTGTGATACTTTTGAGTCTTGCTTTTAAGATTTGTTAGATTGGGGCAGGGTGCAGTAGCTCACGCACGTAATCCCAGCACTTTGGGATGCCAAGGCAGATGGATCACTTGAGATCAGGAGTTTGAGACCAGCCTGGCCAACATTATATAACCTCGTCTCTACTAAATATGCAAAAATTAGTCAGGTGTGGTAGCACATGCCTGTAATCCCAGCTACTTGGGAGGCTGAGGCAGGAGAATCTCTTTAACCCAGGAGGCAGAGGTTGCAGTGAGCCACTGAACTCCAGCCTGGGCAACAGAGCCACACTCCATCACACACAAAAAAATTGTTAGATTGGGTCCAGATCAGCCTTTAGTCTAAGCAAAATTTAGCTCCACTACTAAGGTGTTCCCTTTCTGAGGACTCTAACTGATCCCTTATATATTATTTTGTCTTCTCACTCTGGCTTTGCACCCAAAATATTCCCAGCCCTGTGTAAGCCATGGGAATTGTTTGGCCTGCTGCTTTCCAATATTTAGCTTCAGATAATTTCCTCATACATGTGCACAGATCAGTCCTCAGCCAAAGATTCAGGGAGAATCCTCTGTAGGTCTCCAAAGCTCTTTTTGCAGTTCCTTCCTCTTTGACACTCTGCCCTACCAGTACTAGCTAGCTTAGCCTCCCAAAACTCCAGTGTCTGTCTCCTCAACTCAACGAGACCACCAGACTCTTTAAATTCCTCTTTCCTTACCTGCAGTGTGGAAACTTCCTCCAGGCAGTAAGTTGGGAACTCAAGGGTTCACTTCATTTATTTCCCATATCTCAGTGTTGATAGTCCCACAATGGCTGTTACCCAATGTCCAGAAACATCGCTTCATAATTTTGTCCAGCTTTCTAATCAAGTAGAACAGTCCCTGGTACTACATGATGGCTGGAAGTGAAAGTCCCTTCTACCTCCAGCTTTGCATCCCTCAAATCTATCATTTTCCCTATAAGGTCAGTGTGATATTTCATAAATGCAAATCTAATATTATCATTTCTCACTTAAAACCCCTCAATCGCTTCCACCTGATCCTAAACCCATTCTCAAATTCTAGGTTTCATTTGTCCTAAGGGTTTTTAGAATTCACCAAGCTGTTTCATGCACCTACACCTATTTTACTTTCTACCTTTTTATCCTGTAAAAGACAGCTCTCTGTTCCTTTGTGATGATTTCTGTAACTACTCTCTGCATTCAGGCAGTAAATTTCTTCCTCTTTTGGACCTGTATTTTACCTCATGCTTAATTCTGGGTTCATCATACAGTATTAAAACTATTTGTATATCTATCCCCTCTACTGTTTTATGAGCTTAAAAGTAAGGCTTCTATCTGTTTAATGTTTCTATCCCCCAGGATTTAGCACAATGCATAGCACATGGTAGATAGATGAATTCAAAGTTCATTTGAATTTTCAGAATTCATTTGAGAATTCAGAACTAGTCCAACCATCTCTACTTCCGAAATAGATCCCAGATTTGTTCTCTTCTATCTCATCTCTGTTACCCTAATTCAAGTCATTATATTATCTTGCCTCGATTACTGTTAAGCCTTATAAGTATCTCCTTGCTTTTCCTTCAACAATTCATTCTCTATGCAATGGCTAAAGTAATCTTTTGAAACATAAATCAGATTACCACAATCTCTTCAAAACCCTCCAATGCCTCCCTATTGTACTAAAGCTCCAGACTGGGAGCCATGGCTCATACCTACAACCTCAAAACTTTGGGAGGCCAAGGTGGGGAGACTGCTTGAGGCCAGGAGTTCAAGATCATCCTGAGAAACATAGTGAAATCCCATTCATACAAAAAAATAAAAAAATTAATCAGGTGTGGCTGCCTGTATCTATAGTCCCAGTTACTCAGGAGGCTGAGGCAGGAGGATTACTTGAGCCTAAGGTGTCAACGCTGCAGTGAGCTATGATTGTGCCACTACACTCCAGCCTGGGAGACAGAGCAAGACCCTGTTTGTACAAATAAAATAAGTAAATAAATTTCAAATTCCTTCATTGTATCCTGTAGAGTTTTGTATGCAGCAAGTCCTTCCTGCCTCATTAATTTCATTTCAAACCCTTCTCCCCAGTAACTCAGTACATTCCAGCCACACTGGCTATTACGTTTTGGGTTTTGTTTGTGTGTTTGTTTTGTTTTGTTTTGAGACAGAGTTTCACTCTTGTTGCCCAGGCTGGAGTGCAATGGCATGATCTCGGCTCACCGCAACCTCTGCCACCCGGGTTCAAGTGATTCTCCTGCCTCAGCCTCCCAAGTAGCTGGGACCACAGGCATGTGCTCATGTAATCCCAACACTTTGGGAGGCTGAGGCAGGAGGATCACTTGAGCCCAGGAGTTTGAGGCTGCAGTGAGCTAAGACTGAGCCACTGTGCTTCACTCTGGGTGACAGAGTGAGACCTTGACTCGAAAAAAAGGCCTGGCATGGTGGCTCATGCTTGTAATCCCAGCACTTTGAGAGGCTGAGGTGGGTGGATCTCTTGAGGTCAGAAGTCTGAGACCAGCCTGGCTAACATGGCAAAACCTTGTCTCTACTAAAAATACAAAAGTTAGCTGGGTGTGGTGGTGTGCACCTGTAGTCCCAGCTGCTCTAGAGGCTGAGGCAGGAGAATCAATTGAATCCAGAAGGCGGAGGTTGCAGTGAGCCAAGATCACACCATTGCACTCCAGCCTGAGCAACAAGAGTGAAGCTTCATCTAAAAAAAAAACAAAAAACCTATGGGTCCATACTTATAGCAACCATCACCACATCACCACAAACAATTTTAGAACGTTTTCATCACCCCAGAAAGAATTCTCATACCCATTAGCAATCACTCCCCATTTCTCCCCCAATCTCTGTCACCACCAGGCCCAGACAACCACTAATGTATTTTCTGTCTCTCTAGATTTACCTATTCTGGATATTTCATATGTATGGAATTATACAATATGTAGCCTTCTGGGACTGGCTTTCTTCACTTAGGTTGTTTTCAAGATTCATCCATGTAACAGCATGTATCAGGACTTCATTCCTTTTTATTGCTGAATGAATATTCTATTATATAAACATACCAAATTCGGCTTATCTATTCATCAGCTGATGAACATTAGGGCTGAGACTAAGTTTTAATATAAGTAGTTAACGATACTGACACAAGATAGCAAACTAAGTTACCTGTGTAATATATTCTGAGATGTTACTGACTCTGTAACATTGTTTTAGGTAAAAGATAGTTACATAGTAAGAAGAAATTGCATTACTTACATTCTAAAACTGAATAATGTAGGATGATTTGAAGAGAAGGGGTGGAAAATAGGCTGAATATGTAAAAAGTACTCATCTCAGCCAAAGCTACAGCCCAGTTATTTAAGCTATGGAGTTAAGAATCAGCAATGCCATGATGAACCATGTTGAAATCTAAGATAAGGGGGAAAATATGAGTTTTCATGTATTTTTAGTAGTTTATTTTTTCATAAGTAAATCATGAGTATTTTAAAATATTAAAGTATTTAAAAATGCTAATGAATTTGTTTCCATTACAACCAGAAAAGTAGGCCAGGCATGGTAGCTCACACCTGTAATCCCAGCACTTTGGGAAGTGGAAGCAGGAGGATCGCTTGAGCCTAGGAGATTGAAATCAGCCTGGGCAGCAGAGTGAGATCATGTCTCTATAAAAAAATAGGAAAAGGTTACTTAGGCATGGTGGTACATGCCTTTAGTCCCAGCTACGCAGGAAGCCAAACTGAAAGGATAGCTTGAGCCCAGGAGGTCAAGGCTGCAGTGAGCTGTGATGATGCCACTGCACTCCAGTCTGGGCAAGGAGTAAGACCCTGTCTCAAGAAAGCAAAAAAAACCAGGCTGGGTGCAGTGGCTTACGTCTGTAATCCTAACACTTTGGGAGGCCAAGGTGAGTGGATCACCTGAGGTCAGGAGTTCAAGACCAGCCTGGCCAACATGCTGAAACTCCATCTCTACTAAAAATACAAAAATCAGCTGGGCATGGTGGTGGGCCCTTATAATCCCAGCTACCTTGGGAGGTTGAGGCAGGAGAATTGCTTGAACCTGGGAGGCAGAGGTTGCAGTGAGCCAAGATCACACCACTGCACTCTGGCCTGGCCAATAGAGTGAGACTCCATCTCAAAAAGAAAAAAAAAAACTCAAAAAACAAAGTTATAATAAACTCTGGTTTGTATATATACAAAATACTTAAACCTGAAATAATGTGAGTTTTGAAACACCTACTTTTCAGTATTTTTCAATCACTTTAATGTTCTGAGAAATAAATAACCAGCATATACTAGCTTCATACAATTAGCTTTCTATTTCTAATCTCAGATACAGCAAGGTGATCTGTACCTTAAAAATGTGCTAAAATTCACCTGTTACATTTTTGTGTGTAGACTTTTTAAATCACTGATACTTTTTTTTATTTTTTGAGATGGGGTCTTGCTTATGTTTCTCAGGCTGGTCTCAAACTCCTGGGCTCAAGCAATCCTCTCACCTCAGTTTCCCAAGTAGCTGGTACTATAAATGTGAGCCACCACACCTAGCTTGATTGATAGATTGACTGATTGATTGATTGATTGATTTTAAGACAGAATCTCACTCTTTCACCCAGGATGGAGTGCAGTGATGTGATCATGGCTCACTGCAGCCTTGACCTCCTGGATTCAAGTGATCCTCTCACCTCAGCCTCCTGAGTACTGGGACTACAGGTTCACGCCACCATACCCGACTAATTTTTTTTTTATACAGATGCGGTCTTGCTATGTTGACCAAGCTGGTCTCAGCCTCCCAAAGTGCTGGGATTATAGGTGTGAGCCACTGCGCTCAGCTCAATTCAATTTTTTATCGTTATAGTGTTAGCCAGGTTTTGAATCTCCTCTTGAGTTAATCCTGTTGACTTATACTTTCTAAGTAGTTACCCATTTTCATGTAACCTTTCAAGTTTACTGGCATAAAGTTAGAGTTACTCACTTAAGATTTTTCATCTCAGCCGGGCACGGTGGCTCATGCCTGTAATCCCAGTACTTTGGGAGGCCAAGGTGGGTGGATCACCCTAGGTCAGGAGTTCAAGACAAGCCTGGCCAATGTGGTGAAACCTCATCTCTACTAAAACTACAAAAATTGGCCAGGCATGGTGGCACATGCCTATAATCCCAGCTACTCGGGAGGCTGAGGCAGGAGAATCACTTGAACACGGAAGGTGGAGGTTGCAGTGAGTGGAGATCATGTCATTGCACTCCAGCCCGGGTAACAAAAGCACGACTCCATCTTAAAAAAAAAAAAGAAAGAAAATGATGTTTTATCTCTACCATACATATAGTTTTTGCTCATTTTTAATTCTTATATTATTTATTTGTGCCTTTGCTTCTTTCCCCCAAAACAATCATACCAGGATTTATTTCACTATCTTTTTTCATAGAGCCAGCTTTCAGTTTGTTGAGACACTTAAATGTTTGCTTCTCACTGCAGGGCATTGTTCTAAGCAAAGATTTTATGGCTAATACCCCAAAAGCACAAGCCACAAAAACAAAAATACACAAATGGGACTATATTAAACTAGAATCTTCTGCATAGCAAAGAAAACAATCAACAGAGTGAAGAGATAAGCTGTTGAATGGGGGAAAACATTTTCAAAACTATTAATAACCAGAATACACAAGGAACCCAAACAACTCAATAGCAACAAATGAACAAATCCCAGAAGTAATTCCATTAAAAAGTAGGCAAAGGCGTGGCATGGTAGCTCATGCCTGTAATCACAGCACTTTGGGAGGATGAGGTAGGAGGATCATCTAAGATTGGGAGTTCGTGATCAGCCTGATCAACATGGAGAAACCCTGTCTCTACTAAAAATTCAAAATTAGCCAGGCGTGGTGGTGCATGCCTGTAATCCCAGCTACTTGGGAGGCTGAGGAAGGAGAATCTGGGCAAAAAGAGCAAAACTCCATCTCAAAAAAAAAAGTAGGCAAAGGATTTGAATAGATATTTCTCAAAGGAAGACATATAAATGGCACACAAGTATATGAAAAAATGCTCAACATCACTGATCATCAGAGAAACTCAAATCAAAATCACAATGAGATATTATCTTACCCTAGTTAGAACGACTATTATCAAAAAGACAAAAAATAACGGGTGCTGGTAAGGATACTGAGAAATGGAAATTCCTACACACTGTTGGTGGGAATGTAAATTAGTATATCCATTTTGGAAAAAATTATGGAGATTTCTCAAAAAACTAAAACTAGAACTACCATATGACCCAGCAATCCCACTACTGGGTATTTAACCAAGGGAAAGGAAATCAGTACATTACACAGATACCTGCATCTACATGTTTATTGCAGCACTATTCACAATAGCTAAGATACGGAATGTCCAATCTAAACATCATGAGCTGGGTGCAGTGGCTCACCCCTGTAACCCAGCACTTTGGGAGGCTGAAGTGGGTGGATCACCTGAGGTCAGGAGTTCGAGAACAGCCTGGCCAACATGGGGAAACCCTGTCTCTAGTAAAAATGCCTTAAAAAATTAGCTGGGCTTGGTGGCAGGCGCCTGTAATCCCAGCTACTCGGGTGGCTGAGGCAAGAGAATCGCTTGAATCTGGGAGGCAGAGGTTGCAGTGAGCTGAGATCACGGGTAGGTGATCACTCCAGCCTGGGTGACAGAGCAAGACTCTGTCTCAAAAAAAAAAAAATCCATCAGGAATAAATGGATAAAGAAAATGTGATATATATATATATATATATATATATATATATATATATACACATAATGGAATACTATTCATTCAGACGAATGAAATAGGGCTGGGCGAGGTGGCTCACACCTATAACCCAGCACTTTGGGAGGCCAAGGTGGGCAGATCACCTAAGGTCAGGAGTTTGAGACCAGCCTGGCCAACATGGAGAAATCCCATCTCTGCTAAAAATACAAAAATTAGCCAGGTGTGGTGGTGCACAGCTGTAGTCCTAGCTACTCAGGAGGCTGAGGTGGGAGAATCGATTGAACCCAGGAGGCAGAGGCTACAGTGAGCTGACATTACGCCACTGCACTCTAGCCTTGGTGACAGAGCGAGATTCCGTCGCCAAAAAAAAAAAAAAAAGAATGAAATGACTGGGCGAAGTAGCTCACACCTGTAGTCCCAGCTACTTAGGAGGCTGAGGTGGGAGAATCACTTGAGCCCAGGACTTTGAGACCAGCCTGGGCAACATAGCAAGACCCTGTCTCTATTTTTTTTTTCTTTTTTTTTTTTGAGACAGGGTCTCACTCCGTCACCAGGCACCAGGCTGGAGTGCAGTGGCGCGACCTCGGCTCACCGCAACCTCCTCCTCTTGGATTCAAGCAATTCTCCTGCCTCAGCCTCCCGAGTAGCTGAGACTACAGGCACGTGCCACCATGCCCAGCTAATTTTTTTGTATTTTTTTTTAGTAGAGATGGGGTTTCACCATGTTGGCAAGGATGGTCTCGATCTCTTGACTTCGTGATCCACCCACCTCGGCCTCCCAAAGTGCTGGGATTACAGGCATGAGCCACTGCACCTGGCCCGCCTGTCTCTTTTTTTTTTAAATTAAATCTTTTTGTCATGTTAATGAGGAACAGTATTTTTAAAATTTTAATAATATTGCAAATAACAGAAAGCAAAATATTAAAAAATTCTTTAAAAAGCCACTTCAAACAAAGTGTTCTTTTAATCAAAGACCAGGTCAATCTTCCTCAGGGGTGGGGGAAAAAAAACAGAGGAATTAGATGAAAGCACTCTTTGATTTATCTGAAAAGGATTTAAGCATTTTTAATTTCCAATGCTTTTACAGCCTTTTGATTCATTTAGTTTTAAGTTTCTTGACATAATTGAAACTTTCATTGCTCCTCATAAGAGGTATATGCCTACATTAATAGGATAAAGGAACATGTGCTAAAGAACTACCACATCAATTTTCTATTTTGAATACTTTTTAACAAGGCCAATGAGGCTTTTTTCTTTATTCAACAACTTTTAGAAAGAAATTTTGCATTTTTTATTAAAATATATATATAAATATAGAAAATAAAAATATAAAAATATTTTTTGCTATTTCAAAGGTTTAAAACAGCAATTTGGATGGAAAGTTTGAATTATGTAATAAACAATGCCAGGTTTTTGGAACCTGAAAAAAAGTATGCTTCTGGGACCTAGAGAAGAAGGAATAACAGTATTCCTCAAATACAGAGAGGGATCGGTTACTGTTGGATCTTCTAAGATCTTTATTGACCCAAAGAATCTGTCACTGTCCTCAGTCACAAAAACTGAAACATATGCCCCTTTCATTTTGGCATTCTCTATTGCCTCCAGTGAGAACTTCCAGGACTATCCCTTTGGCATATTTGGGGAAGGGAAAGGGAGGAGTTTGTCAGGGGATTGGGAAACAGAGCAGATTACTCTCATCTAGTTTTTCCTAGTGTGTATGTTTCTACAGTGAGGACTTACCTGGAGAGGAAGACAGAAAATCTCCCTTCTCAACTGAGGAGCAATACAAGCACAGTAAATATGTTTGTCTGACTTCCCTGTCCTAGCCCCCTTCTTTGAAATCAACCCCTAGCAACAACCCATGCAGTAGGGATTTGGTGCCACAACTGTACTAGGTGATGACATTCTTTTGACTATAGCAGAATGTATGGGGGTTTACACGTGCTCCAAGTTGAGTTAAATTATTTTTCTCTTACAAATTTGCATTTTTTTTTTTTGAAACAGTCTTGCTCTATTACCCAGGCTGGAGTGTATTGGTGCAATCTTGGCTCAGTGCAACCCAACTCCTGGGCTCAAGTGAATCTCCTGCCTCAGCCCCAAGAAGCTGGGACTACAGGTGTGTGCCACCACACTCAGCTAATTTTTTTTTTTCTTTGTAGAGGTGAGGTTTTACCATATTGCCCTGGCTGGTCTCAAACTCGTGAGCTCAAGCAGTCCTCCTGCTTTTGGCCTCCCAAAGTGCTGGGATAACAGGTAAGCCACTGCGCCTAGCATAAATTCGCAATTTTAATCTTCTCCCCCTAAAGCTGATAAAAAGATGAAAAAATAATAAGAAAAGGAAAAAAATCAAATTGGTATTCAGAGGTGATAGAATTTAAATGGGAAAACCAGAGGGTGTCTGAATGAATTCCAAATTGGAGGGTTGCTAAGGTTTCACAGAATGTCTATGTGGTGATGGTGAAGGTAGAGAAGGGTCAAGGCCATTTAAGGTCAGGCATTTGGTGTTTGAATTCTACCCCTGCCACTTACTTAACCTGTAACACTGGGCACATTACTTAATCTTCTCCAAGGCTAAATTTCCAAATAAGAAAAATGCAGTTAAGAGTGCTTACCTTGCAGCTTCTGTATGAGAATTAAGATAAATAATATAAAATAATTATCATAATTACTGAAATATAGTAGATATTCAATAAATATCAACAGCATGGCCTGGCATGGTGGCTCACAACTATAATCCTAGGACTTCAGCAGGCTGAGGTGGGAGTATTGCTTGAGGACAGGAGTTCAAGACCAACCTGGCCAACATAGTGAGACCGTCTCTATTTTTTTTAATAAAAATACAAAAAAAGTTAATCAATATCCCATTGCTAGAAAATTTATCCACAAGTTTCCACTTAATAAATTCTGCAAGTTTAAGAATCTGTTTGAGGCCAGGCACAGTGGCCCACGCCTGTACTTCCAGCACTTTGGGAGGCCAAGGCAGGTGGATCACCTGAGGTCAGGACTTTGAGACCAGCCTGGCAACATGCCAAACCCCTATCTCTACTAAAAATTAGCCAGCCATGGTGGCGCACACCTGTAGTCCCATCTACTCAGGAGGCTGAGGCAAAAGAAACACTTGAACCCCAGAAGCAGAGGTTGCAGTGAGCTGAGATTGTGCTACTGCACTCCAACCTGGGCAACAGAGCAAAACTCTGTTTCAAAAAAAAAAGTATGTTTGATTTGACTTAGAATTAATGATATCTATATCTGTAGATTTGACTTTGAGCAACATTGTCTAGACCATGTTTTTGAGTCTTTTTTGTTTTTTTTTTTCCTTTGAGACGGAGTTTTGCTCTTTTTGCCCAGGCTGGAGTCCAATGGCTCAATCTCAGCTCACTGCAACCTCCACCTCCTGATTTCAAATGATTCTCCTGCCTCAGCCTCCTGAGTAGCTAGGGTTACAGACCCCCACTACTATGTCCGGCTAATTTTTTGTTGTTGTTTTAGTAGCGACAGGGTTTCACAATGTTTGCCAGGCTGGTCTCGAACTCCTGACCTCGGATGATCCTGTTTCACTCTTTTTGCCGAGGCAGGAGAGCAAGAGCTCAATCTCGGCTCTCTGAAACCTCCGCCTCCCAGGTTCAAGCAATTCTCCTGCCTCAGCCTCCCGAGTAGCTGGGATTACAGGCATGTGCCACCACGCCTGGCTAATTTTGTATTTTTAGTAGAGACAGGGTTTCTCCATGTTGGTCAGGCTGGTCTGGAACTCCCAAACTCAGGTGATCCGCCCACCTTGGCCTCCCTAAATGCTGGGATTACAGGCATGAGCCACTGTACCCTGCTAGACCATGTTTTTAAAGGCAGTGACCCATTAGTCAGTTGTGAAATGAATGTGGTTGGTCATGAGCAATACTTTTGAAAGTACATATTTTGAGTAAATAATCATACAATCATTGCAGAGAGTTTTGAAATGCATCCTGATATTTTGGTTGGTCTGAGAGGTTTTGATGCATTTGGCATCCTGTTTACAAAAGACAACTAACTCTAAGGCAGGAATTCCCAACCACTGTGCCTCAAGGATTTTACACAGTTTACCATATGTCCTCCACTAGCTCTCAGAAAGTTGAGAGCAGCTCCCCATATTTACCCCAGTTTGTTAGTTTGGGAAGCACTGCCAAAAGAACGAGATGGTTAACATTTTTGTAAGTAACACCGTATAGCGTGTAGAGTTTAAAACATTTTTACCATTAATAGTCAAATGTGTTAAATGAAAGTTATCAGGATATTTAAATTTATTTTAAATAAAAAAGTCAAATGTGGATTAGAATTCATATACCCTAACGTCTCCTACTCAAAATATGTTCTACAGTCCAGAAGCACTGTCATCATCTGCAAGCTTGTTGGAAATGCAGAATTTCAGGCCCCTCCCAGACTTACATTAAAGTTTGAATACCATTGTACTGAAGGAAACATAAAGTCAGTTACTTACTTTTTCTTTTCTTTCTTTCTTTCTTTCTTTTTTTTTTTGAGACAGGGTCTCACCATGTTGCCCAAGCTGGTCTCAAACTCCTGGGCTCAAGCAATCCTCCTGCTTTGACCTCCCAAAGCGTTGAGATTACAGGCATGAGCCAGAGCACCCAGCCAAGTTACTTAACTTTTGTTAACAACTTCATGCAAAGATAATAATTTTCTAAAAATAATTATTTAAAGTATACCCACTGCCGGTTGGGTACAGTGGCTCACACCTGTAATCCCAGCACTATGGGAGGCTGAGGCGGACAGATTACTTGAGGTCAGGAGTTCAAGGCCAGCCTGGCCAATATGGCAAAACCCGCTCTGTACTAAAAATACGAAAATCAGCCGAGCATGGTGGCGCATGCTTGTAGTCTACTCCAGAGGCTTAGGTAGGAGAATCGCTTGAACCCAGAAGGTGGAGGTTGCAGTGAGCTGAGAAATGACACCTCATTTCTACCAAAAAAGAAAAAATGTAATAAATGAGTATGCCTTTTTTCCAAAAAACAAAGAATAGTCTGGGGTCTAGTGGTGTGGGCCCATAATCCCAGCTACTCAGGAGGCTGAAGCTTGAGCACTCCAGCCTGGGTGACAGAGCAAGACTGTTTCAAAAAATAAAATAAAATAAGGCCAGGTGTGGTGGCTAATGCCTGTAATCCCAGCACTTTGGGAGGCAGAGGCGAGTGGATCACTTGAGGTCAGGAGTTTGAGACTAGCCTGGTCAACATGGTGAAACCTCATCTGTACCAAAAACATAAAAAAAATTAGCCAGGTGTGGTGGTAAGTGTCTGTAATCTCAGCTACTCAGGAGGCTGAGGCAGGAGAATCGCTTGAACCCGGGAGGCAGAGGTTGCAGTGAGCTGAGATTGTACCACTGCACTCCAGCCTGGGCAGCAGAGTGAGACTGTCTCAAAATTAATTGATTAATTAAAATACAAATACAAAAATTAGCCAGGCTTGGTGATGCGTGCCTGTAACCCAGCTACTTGAGAGGCTAAGGCAAAGAATTGCTTGAACCCGGGAGGTGGTGGTTGCAGTGGGCCGAGATTGTACCACTGCACTCCAGCCTGGGCAGCAGAGTGAGACTGTCTCAAAATTAATTAATTAATTAATTAATTAAAATACAAATACAAAAATTAGCCAGGCATGGTGGTATGTGCCTGTAACCCAGCTACTTGTGAGGCTGAGGCATAAGAATTGCTTGAACTCGGGAGGTGGAGGTTGCAGTGAGCAGACATCACACCACTGCACTCCAGCCTGGGCAACGGAGTGAGATTCTGTCTCAAATAAATAAATAAATAAATAAATAAATAAATAAATAAATAAAGTATACCCACTGCCACATCAGCATAAAGTATTTTGTAGCTCTTGTTGGCTGCCTACAAAATTATACAATTATTTTAGAGAGTTTTGAAAATGTAGAAAGTGGGGAAAACTATCCATAATTTAAAAGTTCACAATTCTATTCACTTTTCTTCTCTTAAACATAAAAATATACATATTTACAAAATTGGGATTATACCATAAATATATATGAGATTTATATCTTACTCTTTTTACTTATTTATCATGACTATTTTAGCAGTGCTTTTAAAAAAAAATTAGAATGGTGACCGTTTAAGATTTCCTGAATATAAAGTAAAATGATGAGTGTAGGCAGGCAATAAATGTGACATCCAGTTATAAAACATCAGAGTTGGGCTGGATGTGGTGGCTCATACCTATAATCGCAGTACTTTGAGAGGCCAAGGCAGGAAGATTGCTTGAGCCCAGGAGTTTAAGACCAGCCTGGGGAATATAGCAAGACCCCATCTCTAAAAATAATTAAAAGGTCAGGTTTGGAGGCTTATGCCTGTAATCCCAGCATTTGGGGAGGCCAAGGCAAGAGGATCACTTGAGGCCAGGAGTTCAAGGCTAAAGTGAGCTATGATCCTGCCATTGAACTCCGGCTGGGTAATAGAGTGAGATCTTGTCTTTTTTTAATTTTTATTAAAAAAAAAAAAAAGGCCCAGGTGCAGTGGCTCACGCCTGTAATCCCAGCACTTTGGAAGCCAAGGCAGGTGGATCATCTGAGGTCAGGAGTTTGAGACTAGCCTGGCCAACATGGTAAAACCTTATCTCTACCAAAAATACAAAAATGAGCCAGGTGGCGTGGTGGCAGATGCCTGTAATCCTAGCTACTCAGGAGACTGAGGCAGGAGAATCACTTGATTCCAAAAGACAGAGGTTGCAGTGAACTGAGATCATGCCACTGCACTCCAACCTGGGTGACAGACCAAGACTTTGTCTCAAAAAAGAAAAGAAAAGAAATTTTTAAAAAATTAGCCAAACATGGTGTTACCGTACCTACAGTCCAAGCTACTCTGGAGGCGGAAGGCAGAGGATCACATGAGCCCAGGAGACTGAAGTTGCAGTGAGCTATAATCACAGCTGTGCACTCCAGCCTGAGTGACAGAGTAAGAATATCTCCCTAAGAAATAATAATAATAATAATTGATAAATAAAATATCAGAGTTGAAATAGGACTTAGATATTATCTTGTTTAAAAATTTTTGGTTATAGTTGGAGAGACTTAAGCCCAGGAAACAAGTGACTCGTCAAAGATAATTTGCTTAGGTAAACAAATTTATTGATTAAACTATTATTATGATCTGTGGTAGGGTGACCAGTTGTCCTTGTTTGCCTGGAACTGAGGGGTTCCAGGGACATGAGATTTTCAATGCCAAAACTGGGACAGTCAGGGTAATCACTCTATGGTTCTCCCCGTGTACATGTTAATAAATTTGTATGGGCCGGGCGCAGTTGCTCATGCCTGTAACCCCAGCACTTTGGGAGGTCAAGGGAGGTGGATCACTTGAGCTGAGTTCAAGAAAAGCCTGGGCAACATAGCAAGACCTCATTTCTACCAAAAAAAAAAAAAAAATCAATAATTGTGTATGCCTTTTTTCCAAAAAACAAAACTAAAAAACGAAAAATAGCCTGGGGTCTGGTGGTGTGGGCCCATAATCCCAGCTACTTGGGAGGCTGAGAAGGAAGGACTGCTTGAGCCCAGCCCTGGGCAATATAGGAAGACCCCATCCCCCCCCAAAAAATGAAACAAAACAAAACTGGAACAATCCCAAGCAAATCTGGAGAGTTGGTTGCTCTATTATCAGACCCTGGAGACAGAACGACTTATGAGATATGACCTCTGCTCTCAAGTCGAAGAGACATTTGAGCAAATCATTACAATATGATATGTACCAAAAGAGCACCCGCACTGTGAGACAAGAATTCTGAAAACCTGAAACCTCTAGGACAAGAAGGGAGTTACGCAGATTAAAGCCAGAGTAAAAATGCGGACATTTGGAAAGCATCGAGTCTGAGGGATCAGTGCAATAAAAGACACAGTAGGGAAAAATAATAGCTAAGAATTTACTGAGAATTTAGCTGTGCGCCAGGCTCTATGCTATATATTATCTGCTTTAATCTTTACAACCCCATAAGGTTGGATTTGTCATATGAGTGATGAAGATGCCATTGGAGAGTGTTAAGCAGAAGAGTAATATAATTGTGTGCTTTAAAAATAAATGATTACGGACAGATCCAAGATGGCCGATTAACAACAGCTCAGGATTGTAGCTCCCAGTGAAAGCGCAGAGAGCGAGTGGACGCCGCACTTTCAGACGAATTTTTGTTGCCCACAGACTAGGAGATTCCCGGCGGAGGAGCCACACGG
>CAUYLG010025814.1:0-25711 GCA_963573385.1 Cacajao melanocephalus | reverse complement strand
TGAAACTGAACAGTTGGCAAAAATTGTTCCAAAAGAAATCCCCAGGAATGCTTCACTGGCAAAGGATGCCAAACACACACTCTAGGCAGGTGTTGAACAATGAGAACACATGGACACAGGGAGGGGAGCATCACACACTGGTGTCTTCTGCGGGGGCGGGGTTAGGGGAGGGACAGTGGCGATGGGGTTGGCAGGTCAGGGAGATATAACATGCGGAGAAATGCCAGATATAGGTGATGGGGGGATGGAGGCAGCAAACCACATTGCCCTGTGTGTACCTATGCATCAATCCTGCATGATCTGCACATGTAAACCAGAACCTAAAGTACAATAAGAAAAAAAAAGAAGCATTGCTGTGGGTTATGTATTGGATCCTCATTAGTATTCTTTAAGGTCCAGTAGGATTCAAGGGCCTGGCACTAATGGCTCCCACCTGTAATCCCCTTGCTTGAGGAAACCATGGTGGAAGGATTGCTTGAGGCTAGGAGTTCTAGACAAGCCTGGTCTACATAGCTAGACACCATCTTTATAAAAAGTTTAAGAATATTAGCTGGACGTGGTGGCATGCACCTATACTCCCAGCTACTTGGGAGGCTAAGGCTGGGAGTATCCCTTGAGCCCAGGAGTTGGAAGCTATAGTGAACTATGATGGTGCCACTGCATTCCAGCCTGGGCTATATTGTGAGACCCTATCTCTAAAAAGATAAATCAATCAATAAATAGTACAAGTAAAATTATTCTTATTAGTTACTTTTGGACTGTGTTTACCTGAATATGACCTTCCCTTGTGGAATATCTAGGCTTTATGGGCAGCCAGCATTTATTCTGATCTTACATGCTCCTTTCTCTCTAAAGGAGAAAGCATTAACATTGATAGGGAGAGAAACTTTCTTATGGTGATAGTCTGAAGACTTAGGATGTCTTAAGAGGATTTCAGCAGATCACAGAAATTTATCGTGCAAATTGGATCACTTTTGATGGTGAAATATTTATAGTGAATATGAGTATAATAGTGAAATAATTATTCCAGGGAAACAGGCTTAAACCACAATGGTGTCAGGCAAACCAAGACATACAGTCACTTTGGTTATAGAGTCCTGTTGTTTTCACTGCAACTTATCTTCTACAAATGGAAAAAAGTTATAAAGAAACATAATGGAAAAATGTATGCATGTACACTGCCACATCTAAGTAATAGATTGAACTACATTAAGCTGCCCTACAAAAGCAGCAATTTGATTGAGTTCGTCCTAATATAAGAAGATGTCCATGATTTCAAGTTTTTGATATGTCTTCAGTTCATTACTTTAATGGTAAACTCTTTGAGGAAAAGAAACATTCACTTTTCATTCTATCATTCAGTGTTTTTTTTTTTTTGGCTAGTTTTTTTTTGTTCATTCATCAGACATTTATAGAGTAAATATAACAGGCATGTGCTATGCTAGACGCTGGGAAAAGACCAGTGGCACAGTGAGGGTGCCTGGTACTCTAGAGCAGTGTCATATATTTGCATTCTTTTCCCTATTCCAGCTAGAATTTGATGGTGAATAAAAAAGCATAGTAGATTCATGTTTATTATTTGATGTTGAAAAATCTGACATGCAGATTGAAGTACAAAATTATCTTGCTTCCTGATATGGTTTGGCTGTGTCCCCACCCAAATCTTATCTTGAATTATAGTCCCATAATCCACACGTGTCATAATCCCCATGGACCAGTGAGAGGTAATTGAATCATGGGGGCAATTACCCCCATGCTGCTGGTCTTTTGATAGTGAGTGAGTTTTCACAAGATCTGATGGTTTTTTTTGTTGTTGTTTTGAGATAGAGTCTTGTTCTGTCACCAGGCTGGAGTGCAGTGGTGCAATCTTGGCTCACTGCAACCTCTGCCTCCTGAG
The DNA here is from genome assembly GCA_963573385.1 of Cacajao melanocephalus. NCBI lineage: Eukaryota > Metazoa > Chordata > Mammalia > Primates > Pitheciidae > Cacajao > Cacajao melanocephalus. Next base: position 23,814 of record CAUYLG010025814.1, on the reverse strand, counting down.
TTCAAGTGATTCTTCTGCCTCAGCCGCCTCAAGTAGCTGGGAATACAGGTGCACATCACCATGCCCAGCTAATTTTTGTATTTTTAGTACAGGTAAAGTTTCACCATGTTGGTCAGGATGGTCTCGATCTCTTGATCTTGTGATCCACCTACCTCGGTCTCCCAAAGTGCTGGGATTACAGGTGTGAGCCACTGGGCCTGGCCAGATCTGATGGTTTTATAAGGGGCTTTTTCTCCCTTTTGTTCATACAAAAAATATATTTTTTCTATTGCATTATCAGGCTCCACATTTTCCAAACTTTTATGCTCTGCTTCCTCTTGAATGCTTTGCTGCTAAGAAATTTCTTCTGCCAGATATCCTAAATCATCTCTCTCAAGTTCAAAGTTCTACAGATCTCTGGGACAGGGGCAAAATGCCACCAGTTTCTTTGCATAGCAAGAGTTACCTTTACTCCAGTTCCCAACAAGTTCCCCATTTCCATCTGAGACCAACTCAGCCTGGACTTCACTGTTAATATCACTATCAGCATTTTGGTCAAAGCCATGCAATAAGTCTCTAGGAAGTTTTAAACTTTTCCACATCTTCCTATCTTCTGAGCCCTCCAAACTGTTCCAACCTCTGCCTGTTACCCAGTTCCAAAGTGGCTCCCACATTTGCAGGTATCTTTATAGCAGTGCCTCACAGCCAGTACCAATTTACTGTATTAGTCCATTCTCACAGCTGCTATAGGAATATATCTGAGACTGGGTAATTTATAAAGGAAAGAGGTTTAATTGACTCACAGTTCTGCAGGGCTGGGGAGGCCTCAGAAAACTTGCAATCATGGCAGAAGTGGAAGCAAACACACCCTTCTTGGCATAGTGGCTAGGGCAGTGCAGAAGGGAAATGTGGGGTCAGAGCCCCCACACAGAGTCCCCACTAGGGCACTGACTAGTGGAGCTATGAGAACAGAGCCACCATTCTCCAGACCTCAGAATAGTAGGTCCACTGACAGCTTGCACTGTGTGCCTGAAAAAGCCACAGGCACTCAACACCAGCCTGTGAAGGAAGCTGACAGGGGGGCTGTACCCTGCAAAGCTACAGAGGTGGAGCTGTCCAAGGCCATGGGAGCCCACCTCTTGCATCAGTGTGACCTGGATGTGAGACATGGAGTCAAAGGAGATTATTTTGGAGTTTTAAAATTTAATTTCTGCCTTGTTGGATTTTGGACTTCCATGGGGCCTTTAATCCCTTTGTTTTGAACAAGTTTTCCTATTTGGAATGGGTGCATTAACCCAATTCCTGTACCTCTATTGTATCTAGGAAGTAATAACTTGCTTTTGATTTTACAGGCTCATAGGTGGAAGGGACTTGCCTTGTCTCAGATGAGACTTTGGGCTTGGACTTTTGTATTAACCATGGAATGAATTGAGACTTTGGGGGACTGTTGGAAAGGCATAATTGTGTTTCGAATTGTTAGGACATGAGATTTGAGAAGGGCCAGGGGCAGAATGTTATGGTTTGGCTGTGTCCCCACCCAAATCTCATCTTGAATTGTGGTTCCCATGTGTTGTAGGTGGGACCCAGTGAGAGGCAATTGAATCATGGGTGTGGTTACCCTTTTGCTGCTCTCATGATAGTGAGCAAGTTCTTACAAGATCTGATGGTTTTATAACGGGCTTTTCCCCTTTTTGCTCATACTTCTTCCTGCTGCTGGTGTGAGGAAGAATATGTTTGCTTTTCCTTCTACCACGATTCTAAGTTTCCTGAGGCCTCCCCAAGCCTGCAGAACTGTGAGTTGATTAAACCTCTTTCCTTTATAAATTACCCAGTCTCAAGTATGTCCTTATAGCAGTGTGAGAATGGATTAATACACTGCCATTTTTGTGGCATCCTTCAAAATTTATACCTGCAGACATATATTACCCCTCTACATACCTTTCATTACACTTAAGGATCCATGCCTCAAAGATATAACATGGTTTTTGCCCACAAGAAGTTTGTAGTCTAGTAGAAAAAAGAATATGATAGAAATGCATTAGACATCATGGGTGCTCCAATTTAACTCTGTTCAGGGCACAGCTGAGTTACTAGGGAGGCAGTGGTCTTTTCTACCTGCATGGCGAGGGACAACAGAAAGTTATGTACAGAAGGAGTAAGGCTGGAGCTACCACTCATTGATTTTTAAATTTTCATTGAGTGTTAGGCACTGTGCTAGCCTCTGGAGATGAACTTTGAACCTGAAACATCTGTACTTCACAGAAGTGAGTATTCATTGAGGATGATGAGCTTTGAAATAATAATCTCATTATTAAATATGTAACCATCAAAGTGATAAATGCAATGAAAGAAAAGAATAGTGAACTGCAGAACATGTAGCAAAGACCGGATTTCCTTTTAAGGTGGGAGTCACGGGGGGTCTCACTGAGAGAGTCACATTGACCCTGAGTCACATAATGAACCCGAAGAATGAGTTCAAGTTAGGTGAGTGAAGAGTATCTAGCGAGGTGCCTCCATGTTGAAATGTCTCCATTGAGGAGGGAAGCAGAACCTACAGAGGGCTGGCATAGCTGCAGTCGAGCCCGGGAGGAGGGTAGTGTCAGGCTGTGAAAGAAGCAGGGGACGGGTCATAGAGGACCCAGGGAAGACATTTTTCTCTTGAGAAAAAGAAAATTATCAGATGGACCCTTTTGGAGTTGGGGTGGGGAGTGGTTGGTTTCTTAGGACATGGAGAACCAAGTATCCTGATAATTGGAAAACAAAGCAACTTGACAAGGCTGAAATGCGGGGTGTGAGGCAGAACATCGTGGTGAATTTTGAGTTCTTCTTAGAAGCAACAGGGAGCCATTGAAGGGTGAATATGATCGGGGGGTGATATATCAAAAGCATATTTGAGAAAGAGAAGTCTCAAGAATGAATGAATTACTTGAAGATGTGGAAGGCTGGAGGATCTTGCAGTTGTCCAATAGGTAGAAGATGAAGGCTTGATCTAAGACAATGGAAACAGGGTGGAGACTAGAAGACAAAGATGCCCAGTAGACACTATCTACAGGATTTGGCTTATTGATGAGAAGAGGAGGAAGAGGAGTATTAAATGGTGTTCAGGCTCCTGGCTGTGTGATGAGTGGAAAAGGATAGCAAGAGAAGGAATTGTTTTGAGCAATTGATGGTTTTGACTTGCCCCTGTTAAGTTTGATTTGTACCCAATAAATGATAAGAGAAATCCAGCCTGATGTTACGTAAGCAACTGATTAGTTCAGGTTGCCTGGGCTTGAAGAGGTTCTCTCTGAGTATTTTTGATCTATTAACATGGTATTTATTAAGCGAGCTGAAAGCATGTAAGCTATTTATAAAGGAGTGCTTGCATTTTACAATTGACAGATCGCTTTATTTGGAATTACGTGACAGGCTTTTTTTGTGTATGTTTGAGAGACATTTGACTTTGCCACAGTTTTGAAAATGTGGTATTTCTGGTATGTTTAGATTGTGGGTTTTCAAAAACCGTTAAATATTACAATTAGGCTTGTTGTGTTCTGTTTTTTCCCCATTAGTTTCCCATGAAATATGCAAGTATAACATCTGGCATTCTTTTGTGTAAGAACTCTGGCAAAAGAGCAACAAGGATTAGATTCAGCACTTGTCAAATCATCCAGTTGTAATATTTTCATCTAGAGTTGAATCTGAAGCTGGGTGAAACTGCTGTGTCAAGAAGAGTCCTGCGTAATGTCACAGAGGGTCCACTTAGGAGAATTCCTTTTATGGTTGGGGCATTCTTGAGATGCCTGGAATGGCCCATTTGTATGGTATCATCGAGATGGAAACTTAGCAAGGACGGGTCAAGGCAGCAGATGACAAGATCTGCACAGCACTTCTTTTCTGTTATTTGTCAGACTAGAGCCCTGCTTAGCTGATAATGGGAGATCTTCCTTCTTAACTTCATTTTTCTATGGCAAATCATTGATCTCATAACTGGAAAGCCCCTTTCCTAGCTTGAAGGCCATATTCTTAGAGCTGGAAGGGACCTCGATAACTCTTTTAATTCAAATCCCTGGCATTTTTGCAGATGAAGAAAATGAGACACAGAGGTTATGCAATTTGGTCAAGGTCAGTCAGCAAGATACCCAACTCCCTGCCCCTGCCAGATCCCACTTCAGAATGGGCAGCCTGTCTCCTCCTTGTATTTTATTTTATTTTTAACTTTTCTTTTGTCAGAAATCAAAGACTCTTCATTCACTTTATAAAAGTCATCTGACTCATTTGAAAGTATAAAAGAGATGTTTTTCTCTGAAAACTTATTTTTGTTTTATTCTAAATGAGTTTTTGTTCTAACCCAGTGTGATTCCTCTCTATTCTGAGAGAGCTTTCATGGCACAGTATGACATCTCTCTAATGGCCAGTGTTGCCTAGTTGGACTTCAGTATAATGGTTACAGCAAAAACCTATGTGCTTTGGAGCATAGCATCATCTCTAAATTCAGGAAAGAACAGATGCTAGAAACTGTGGTCAGCGTCACTGCCTGGGCCTTTAGGGTGGGTGATGCTAGGAACTTCTTTAGAAGCAGCTATTTATTCAAAAGAAATGTTTGAAAGGATCTTTGATTTTTTAAATGACAAATCTCATACCTTGGCCCTAGAACCAAGCACCCCATGACTAGATAGTGTCGATGGGACTTGGTTGCCACGGAAGGGAGGGTGTGTGATGGGGTGGGTGATACCTGGAGCACTGGCCCAGTCAAGGGAAAGAATGAGAGTTTTAAAAATGAGTTGTGAGGGGGAAGAAGACAAGAACGCATGTGGTGCTTACCATTTACTGGCTTGGATCTGGGGAAATGGATTCACCGGAAGCTTCTTTCTCAGGAATCACAATGACTACACAGTTCTAGCTTTCTCTCCATACTTTACCCCAGCAGAAAACAATGGTTTTTGGTCTGGATGTGTGGGAGAGGTGGTAAGTATTGCTCTAGTTCATCATGTTGACTATGTTCTGAGACTCTGGGGGCTTGGCTTAGAAAGCCAAAAGCCTTTGCTTTGCTTCTGCTGGAACCTGTTTTCTGTGAGGTAGTGGACACTGCAAGATCCTGTTTCTGAAAAGAAAAGGGTCTGGAGGATGAGTCTGAGGGGAAACATCAATACTAGCTCAAAACAGAATCCCCTTACATAGTAAGAGCTCAGTTAGAGAAAAACAGGGTCTGTAGAGTGTGGTGTTCTCAATCTGAACCATTTCTAAGAGCTGCGAGAGAGTGCTGTTATCTGAGCTAAGCACATGGAATGATGAAAAATTGCATCCTGGTGGATTTTCCTTAAGTCTTTGGAAGAAACATAGATCTCTTCTTGCTATTGAAAAGCTTAATGCTTTGCTGAAATGATCATAGAATACTGGATCATTCTCATTTCTGTGGGGACTCAGATGATTGTGCTGGGGAGTATCCGTTTGTCCTTTCAGACCCACCCTCCCCATTTTCCACACTGTTCTGGTTCCAGGGAGGCTAGTCTCCATGGATCCCATCAATGGGCTCCCCTGGCCTCCGGTTTCTATTTGGATTTGGCCAATGGGAGGCACCTGCCTCACCACCTCTTGGTGGTTTCCTTAACCCTGTTTGCAAATAGTTCCCTGCATTAAAGCTCCCATTTGAGTGTGTCATCTTTTTTTCTGCTGGGACCCTGTACAAGTACATCATCTAATTCTGTATGTCCATTTTACAGATGAGGAAACTGAATCATAGAGAGGGCTATGGCTTTTATGGTTGTGTCCCTTTCCTCCTTATGTTCCCAGACATGGTTGAGTATTTCTAACCTGAGTCCTAAAGTGCTGGATGGGAATTACGAGACCTCTAGCACTCCCATCCTCTCTACTTCAATGTGATGGCACATGCCCAAGAAACTTCTATTTATCAAAAAACTGCATCCTTAAAAATGGCATTTTAATAAGACAAAACAGTAGTTAGGGAGAAGAGTCTCTGCTGAGAGGACACTGTCATCCACTGGGCTAGCAGAAGGTCAGAAAGTGTCTCTTTCCTCACAGTGGAGGCACCTGGTGCCAGGGCTTGGCTAGAGGCCTGTGGGCTGATTGACCTCAACCCACCTCAGCCTGGTGCCCTGGGCTCCCACCTCCTCGTTCCACTGTGTGAGGAGGTGGAGTGTGTGGTCATGCCTCTGACCACGAGTGAGTGAATGAGAGAGAGAGAGAATGAGTTTGTATTCTTCCTTTATTAACTTTCCTAAGTTCTCTGAAGAGTCCTTTTTGAACTCTCATATTTCTAAGACATATTTTTTGTTTTTTTCTTTACATTTTAATACTCTGATACCACAGGTGTGTTGTGAAACCAAAAGCACCTTTTATTGTAGTTGGTCAAGTGGTAGTTGTGTTGTAGTTGCAATGCCTGTGCATGTGTGAAGTTGGTAATTCCGGTCACATGACAGGACAATGGAAACCTCTCTTGTTTCAGTCTGTGATCCATCGAATGACCATTTGAGGAAGGAATGTATGGCTTAGGTGTTGCCTGAAATTTTCTGCTGACACCTTTTAGTAAAATTTACTTGCCAACATCAACACTTGTGCAAAGATGTCAGCAGCTTATAATAAAGTCCCAAATATGACACTTGAGTGTGCTTTTAAAAAATGTCACATCACTAATGCTTTTTGTGGCACAGAGAACAACATTGTTTGGTTAATACTGTGGTTCTGAATGTGAATACATAAACCAATTTATTTCACTTATATCGTTATATTTTCCTTCTTTATGGGCATCATAAAAATCCATGTATATATGTAATAGAGCTCTTTTAATATGTATAAAATCAAAATTTTAAGGTTAGCATTGTATCACATTATAATGTGCCACCACTTCTTTCTTTATAATTGGTATATAAAACAGTATTGTTTCTATAATCAGTGAGTCCTAATTAATGAAATATGGTAGGAAGGTTATTAAATTACCAGCGTGAATCAAAAGATGTGTTGGAAAGCTAAGGATTGAGGATGGCTCTATTAATTCTTTTGCTCAATAAATATTTATTAAATGTCTTCTGTGAGACCAGTCCTGGGCTAGGCATTGAGGATCCAGCTGTGAAAGACACAGACATGATCTATGAACTTACAGGGAATAAAAGAAATACTGAAACATATTTGTATATATTATGTTACAAAAGAAAAAGTGCAGTGTTCTTTGGGAGTGTCAATAAATGAGCTCAAGATGGTCAAGTGCAGCAGATGGCCTGACCGTACAAGGACACTTAAGTGGAGAATGGAAGAGCAAGTAGGGAGTTAGTCAGGTGGAGGTGAGTGGGGAAGGAGATAAGGTGGTCCTGGCCAAGGGAGCAGTGTGTGTGAAGGCTGGGAGCTGGCAAGGGGTGAGGAGCAACTGAAGGAAGTCTGAAGTAGCTGGAGCTCAGGCAATGGTACAGAGATGAGAGATGAGGCTAGAGAACTAGGCAGATGTTAAATGATGAAGCCTTAGATGTCATGGCAAGGAGTTTGGCTTTTATCTGTAGGTAAAGAGAAAATTGTGGAAGCGTTTTCAGGAGAAGAGTGTTAGGCTTAAATGTTAGAATGATCACTCTGACTCCTGTGCAAAACTGAAGTGCTGTATATCACAGTCAGATGATTCGAGCATGGTAGTAGTCATACTCAGATGATTAGAGGCATGGAAGTGGGATGAGCACATGATAGCAAATGATACAAGGGAATCCTGGAGCAAGCAATAATCCCCATCACTGATTGCATTCTGCAATAGTATATTCTGATTGTAGAAACAATACTATTTTATATATCAATAAAGAAATAGTGGCATATTAAAGTGTGGTACAATACTAAGACTTAAAACTTTTATTTTAGACATATTAAGAGAACTCTATTAGATGTATTTAGACTTTGTAATTATTTTTTCTTAGTTCCTTATAAGCTAAGACAATAACTTCATTTTTGACAGAGTGATTTCTTCTGACTTGAGCCTGCAGTGTGCTGTGAGAGATCCACCACCAGGTAAATATAGAACAAGTTTTTCTTAGGTTTATAAACAATATTTCTCTCAAGATTCTCTAAGACACACATAAACCTAGTATTCTATTTAATCCTCGTTTTAGCCCTCTGAGTCTTATTTCCATCTTATACAGGAGGAAATTGAGGAACTGGTAACTTAACATGCACAAAAAATGTTCGTCACAGCATACATTATAATAGTAAAATAATACTAAATGAAAAGAGAGAATATAAATTTCCAAGAGTAGGAAAATTGTATTAAATTAATTATGGTACATTCATTTGATGCAAGTATTTTAAAAACATTCATTATCACCTTAAGATGTTCTCTTCTATTCCTAGTTTGCTGTAAGTCTGTATCATAAATAGATGTTGAATTTTATTAAATGTTTTTCTATATCTACTGAGATGATCAAATGATTTTATCCTTTCATCTGTTAATTTTAGTTTGCATTAATGGATTTTCTAACGTTAACCTACCTTGCATTGCTGAGATAAAACCAACTTTGTAATGATGTGTTACCTTTTTGATACTTAGCTAGATTTAATTTGCTAAGTTTTAGTCCTAAGTGAGATTGGCTAAAAATTTTTTTTCTGTGATTTTTTTCTTGGGTCAGGAATGCTTTTCAAAATATTGAAATTACTTGCTACTTGAATGTATGGTGAAACTTGACAGTAAAACAGTTTGGGCCAGATGTTTTCTTTGAGAAAAGAAATTTTACTAACTGATTTAGTTTCTGAATTATTTAGGTTTTCTATTTCTTCTTGAGTCAGTTTTGTTACAGTTTCAGTTACATATACATATTTCTGTTGAATATATTTGCAGGAGGGGAATTTCTGGATCATAAGGCAGGCGTATTTTCAGCTTTAGTAGATACTATCAAACAGTTTTCCAAAATGGTTGTATCAGTTTAAAAATTTATACTCCAGGAGTGTATGAGGGTTCTAATTAGTTCACATATTTTCCAAACCAAGGTGTTTTCCATTTTTGTTTGTTTGTTTTAGTTAAGCTTTTCTGGTGGGTATGTTGTAATATCATATTGTTTAAATTTGCGTCTCCCTATAGACTAATGAGGTTAGGCACCACTTTGTATATTAATTGACCATTTGGGTATCTTGTTTTGTGAGAAGCCCTTCCATGTCTTAAAAATGTGAAAAAAATTGGGTTGTTTTAAAAATTAAATTATCTTTCTTACTGAGTTGTAGGCATTTTAAATAATATATATTTTAGATAAGTCCTTGGTAGGAAATATGTGTTACAAATATCTTCTCTTTTTCTGTGGTTTACCTTTTTACTCTTTTTTTAGGAACAGAAGTTTATTGTTTTATGAATTTCATATATTATTTTACCTTTACATTTCTATCTATAATATATCTGGAATTGATTTCATTGTACATGGTGTGAAGTACACCATCTACAATGTTAATTTTTTTTTTTTTATGTGAAGATCCAGTTGACCAAGCACCATTCTTTTGCCATGGCACTATGTATCTATTTTGATTAGGGTTACTGAGGTATGATGAACACATAGTAAAATTCATTCTCTTAAAATAAATGGTTGATAAATTTTGAAAAATGTATGTAATCATTGTTTTACCTCACAATCAAGAGGTAGAACTTATCTAACACCTGAAAGTGTGCACCTTTGTAGTAAATCTACTCCCTCTACCTCTAGCACTTGACAACCACAATCTGGATTTCTCTCAATGGTTTCCCTTTTTTCCAGAATGTATAAATGGCCTCATATAGTATGCAGCCTTGGTTTCAGATTTTTTCACTAGGCATATTGTTTTTTGAGATTCATCCATGCTGTTATAAGTATCAGTGGTTTATTCCTTTTTATTATTGAGTAGAAGAATTCCATTGCATGATATACCACAAGTTTATCCATTCACCAAATGATGAACATTTGGGTTGTTTACAGTATTTAGCTACTAGGAATAAAACTGGTACAAACATTCATAAAGAGGCCTTTGTGTGAACATATGTTTTCCTTTCTCTTGGGTAAATTATTAGGAGTGAGATTATTGTATCATATGGAAAGTATAGCAAGTATATGTTAAACATTATTTTAGAAAATCCCCCAAACTGTTTCCAAAATGACTGTGCCATTTTACATTCCAATCAGCAATATATGAATGTTTTAGTTGCTCCATAGCTTCTCTAGCACTTGGTATTATCACTCTTTGTAATTTTAACAATTGGAGTGTATAGTGTTATCTCATCATGGCTTTAATTTTCATTTCTCTTAATGATATTGTGCTACTTTGCCATCTGCAGATCTTTGATGAAGTGTCTGTTCAAATCATTCACCCATTTAAAAAATAATTTGTCTCAATGATAGGTAGCTAATTAGAATATATTCTGGATACAAATGCTTTATTAAATATGTGCTTTGCAAATACCTTTTCTCAGTCTCTAGTTTTTTCTTTTAATTTCTAAAAGTATTATTTGAAGAGTAGAAAGTTTTTCATTTTGGTGAATTTCAATTTATCAATTTTTAAAATGGAAGAGTAGTTTTAAGTACTATTTAGGAAATATTTGCTAAAATGAAGGATGCAAAGATTTTCCTATTTTTTTTCCTAGAAATTTTAAAGCTTTAAGATTTATATTTAGTTATGTGATCCATTTTGAGGCTATTTTTATGTCTTTTGTGAGGTAAGGATCAAGAATAACTTTTTATTTGGATGTCCAAATTTTCCAGCACCACATATTGAAAAAGTTACCCTTTTCCCATTTTAATTACTTTACACCTCTATCTTTCTCTCCCCTTTGCTACTCTAATTATATGCATATTAGACCATTTCATACAGTTTGACAGCTCTTGCACAATCTTTTTGTTAAAAAAATTCTTTCTCTTTGGTTTTCAGTTTGGATAATTTCTATTAGTCTATCTTTAAGTTTGTTTGTTTTCAATAGCTTCCCTCTCTCATCTAAGATTCTTCATCTTGTCTTGCATTTTATCTTTCTTTTCCATGAGAGCCTTTAACATATTAATCATAGCTATTTTAAAGTCTCTGATTGTTCTAACATCTGGGCCGTCTCTCTTTCTAGCACTGTTGATTGCTTTATCTTGACAATGAGTTAAGGTTTTTTCTTTTTTCTTTTTTTTTTTTTTCTGCTTTTTTGAGTATCTTGTAATTTTGATTGCATGTGAGACATTGTTTGTAGAAAAGCAGTAGATAACAAAGTAAATGATATTGCTACCCAGATTGGGTATACTTTTTCTTCTGTAAGATTGTTGATATGAAAGGTTGAATCAATCTTGTTAGTAGTTAACAAGATTGGTAGTTAGTATTGAGTTTGGGTGGAGTTGAATCTGTGATTGCTGTAGTTACTTTCAGTGTACCAGACTCCAAAGTTCTCTAGCTGTCAACTGCAGTGACGTTATGCTTGGCATGTCAGAGGGTTTTTCTCCATGTCTAAGCTCCATCCTTAGCTTTCAGCAGACTCTTCACCCTTGCTCCACAAAGGGGACCTCTCTCTCCATGTTTGTGCTGTTCTCCTAGCGGTTCACCTGGATCAGCCCCAGTCTTAGGTAGGCCTTATGTTTCTGGGCCTTGGGACTGGAGCTTTGTTAGTGTTCCTGCTCTTCTTCAAGGCAGCCAAGCTTTGCCTTGTATCTCTGGAGTGTGTTGTGTGGGAGAGAGTTTCCTGTCCCTCCCTCAATGGTAACAGACCTCTTGTTTGTGGCAGTGCAGGATCCTGGACCTGCAAGTTTCTTTTCATCCCTTAGGGCAGATGGCAGGCTTTTGCTTGCACCCCTTTTCAAGAATCAGTGGATCTTTGCTTGGGCCTTGGGGCTAGGAAGGTGTTTTGCTCCTCTACCAGTTGTTGAAAGCTTTTGCTTAATATGAAATGAAGTTTGGGAAATGGATGGAATTTCTTGCCTGTGCCCTACTAAAAGGAGAACTCCCCAATCTCCAGCCCCACCATTTTTCTTTTTAATGAGCATTCATTGCAGAGTCCTGGGAAAAAGCTTGAGGGAGACCTGGGGCTCATCTCATGTTTCTGAGGCTCCCAGTGATACTGTCGTACTAGCCCACACTTGCCCTTTAGAAATTCATTAACATTTTAGCTGTTTTCTTATTCCTGTGTTCATGATGGCTGCCTCTTCCTACTGTGCCCTGCCAAAGGGGACCCCTTTCACCTTGGAAGGACATGTCACTCTTGGTAAACTTAGTTTACTTGGTTGCCTTGTGTCCTTAGCTCTCTAATGTGCTCAATACAAGTATGATTTTGTTGTTGATGAAGCTTTTCTTGTTGTTAGGATGAGAGTGATGTCCTCCATGGTCTTCTGTATCTTACATGGATGTAGAACTGCGTTGCAACTTTTTAAGAGTCACTGGTTTGAAGAAAAATTTTGGTTGTAAATACAATTGCCAGTCAAAAATGAATGGAAACTGAATCAAAAGAAGCCAATAAAACTACAGTCTAAAACTTAATAGGAAAACTGAGAGGACTTAAATTTTATTCTTTTCTTGTGTTGGCTGTGTTTGGCAGTTTTCTTTGTTCCTTCTCAGGAAATACATGGCTACAACGGCAGGAATATCACAATAGAATAGCTTTATTCTGTGGTCTGGGGTAAAGGAGAGAGGAAGATTGGCTTCTCCCTGCCATAAATACCTTCAAAAGAGGGTGGTGAGAAACGGAGAAAAATGAAAAAAAAAATCCAAACATGAGAAGTAGAATGGGCATTCTGGAGAAGTTTACAGATTCTCAGAAGAGGGGTATACAATTAAAGATCCTAAAGAAGGACTATTGATGTCTATGGGGTCAAGAAGTGCATCATTCTAATTCCAGAACTTACTGATATCCTAGCCATCTCGGGAGCATCACCTCAAGTTTCAGCTTGGATATATTAACCATCTACATCCTTGCTATTGCTATTCCAAGGGTGGTCCAGGGGCCAGCAGTATCTGCACGCACTGAGATCTTGTTAGAAATGGAGAATCACAGGTTCCATCTCAGACCTGATGAATCAGAATCTGCATTTCAACAAGATCCCTGAGTGATTCTTGTGTACTAGAATGTTTAGGATGCACTAGATGTGGTGTTTTACATAATCATCGTTTCTATGTTTTTTGTAGTCGACTTTTTATTTGAGATGAAAATCTTTCAAAGTCAAAATATTGTTAAGGTAACTCTACTGTAAGGATAATCTTGGGGTATAGTGCACAGAATTAAGGCATTTAAATGCATTTTCTAGTTAAATTATCAATTTAATTAAATAATTATTGATATGCTTATTTAAAACTTATTATTTTTCAACATTTTTTTTTGAGCTTTGTGCTCCTAGCATTTAAAAACGTTAACTCTTTTTTGTAGCAGAGGTTTTTCTGGTGCTTTCTCTCATAAAGAGATTTTTTTAGACCTATTGCTATGTTCTGAACATTTTTATAACCCCCATAATTCATATGTTGAAACCCAACCCCTAAAGAGATGGTTTTAAGACGTGAAAGTCTGGGAGGTAATTAGATTATGAAAGCAGAGCCCTCATGAATGGAATTAATGCCCTAATAAAGGAAACCGGTAGGAATTTTGTCCTTTCCATCATATGAGGATATAGCCAGAAGGCACCATCTATAAATCAGGAAGAGGACCCTCACCAGATGGTGAATCTGCTGGCACTTGAATCTGAGACTTCCCAGCCTCCAGAACTGTGAGCAATAAATGTTGCTTATAAGCCACAAAATCTATGGTATTTTATTATAGCAGCCCAAATGGACAGAGACCCACATAAAGCCTGCTTCATAGGGCAATTCTGCCCTCTCTATATTGGTTTTAGCTTAAGAAGCAGGTTCTTGCATAAAGTTGCTATTGATGCTTCAAAAACCTGGCCCACAGGGTTGTAGCAAGGACCTGTCCCTCTGACAAGGTTCTTGCCAAGAGCTCTCAAGTTTTTAATCTTCCCAACTTTGAGTATCTTGTTATTCAGTGAAGGGGGTGTGCTGCCAAAATTCTAGTTTTTTCAACTCTTGATAAAGGTTAATTTTACATTTATCCAAATTCTTAAGCTGTTCTCTTTCCTTTAATTCCATAGAAAATGCCAGCCATGATTTCTCGATTATATCACCTGCTTTCCTTTTGTCTTTCCTTTTGTTTTTGGACTCAAGTATTTTAAGCTCATTCCTTTCCCCGCTTAGGGAGAGATATGAAGTCAAAACATTCTGGCAACATCATTAATTTTTTTTTAACTTATCTTGTTCAGTTTGGGACCATTACCTATGTGTTCCAAGCAGGGAGCCAGAGGAGGGCACAAGGCCGTGCCTCCCCGTGGAGTCAGCCCAGGTAAAGAGTTGATCTGGTTGCCCTGGTCAGTGAATTTTGCCATAATCTCAATGATCACCCTTAGCTGCAAAGGAGGCTGAGAAATGTATCTTTAAGTTGGGCATATTCTTTTTGCAAAAGCAACTGTGGTTTGGCTTGCTATGGGTGGAGAACTAAATGCAGAGATCAGACCAACAGGGAGCTAAATATTAGTAGTATGACCAGTGCTGCTATATTGGAGAATGAGCTTAAATTACAAACAGGTTCATCTATAATGAAGCCTCCTATTACTTTGATTGCTGAAATGTTTCATGGAAAAGAAAAATACATGCTGCTGAGATCATAGGGATGTACCTAGCCCACCGTGCACTTATCCACTCTCAGTTTCAGCAATTCAGTTCACTCCCTTGAGGAAGCATGGAGGGATATAGTGAGGTGGAAGAACCATCTTCTAGTAGTTTCAAGAAGATAAATAGTTTTGTTTTATGTGCCCAGGGAGGAATGTTGAGAAGGAGAGAATGCTTTTTCTTCTAATAATTATGTATCTATAGATGTGTGAGGGTATGTGTGTGTGTGTGAGAGAGAGAGCACGCATATATGCATATGTACAAAAATACCTGTTTTATATTATTACATATTGTGGCAACTGTGTTATATTAGTTGCTTTATATGTTTTTTCAACTCCTGTTATTAATGACCTCACAGTATGGTGAGCTGCTATGGAAGCTGAGAAAAGGGAAAATTCATGTGTGTTTTGCAGTCATGAAGCCCTTTTAAAGGAGATGGGCATGAACTGCTTATAGATCTTAAAGAATGGGTAGACTTGTTTCAGGTAAAGAGGAAGGGTGACTCAAGGTAAAGAAACAGCAAGGACCACAGCCACTAGGCCTTCAGCTGCTTCAGAAGCTCACTGCAAGATTCATCATTAGAACCATCTGCATTGCTTCACAAGAAACAAGCAAGCAAATACAGATGACTGGGCAGTAGCTCCTGTAATTACACATCCTGCTACTCCCCGCGCTAGAGGAGGGTTTAAGGCAGGTGCTCTTGGTGTGTAGCAGGCTCTGGCCTCTCCTTGTGTCCTTGTCATCTTTGACTCTTGATGTAATGCTGATTTGGAAACGCTTAGCAACTAGCCCAGCTCCCTACCCGAGGCTCAGCCCAGGAGTTGGAGTTGACAGTTAATTGTCGCCACTGATTGCTTTGCTGACAGTGCTCTGTGGCTATT
Organism: Cacajao melanocephalus; assembly: GCA_963573385.1. NCBI lineage: Eukaryota > Metazoa > Chordata > Mammalia > Primates > Pitheciidae > Cacajao > Cacajao melanocephalus. The sequence continues at coordinate 8,359 of CAUYLG010025814.1, read as the reverse complement.
TTGGTTTTTCTTGAGAGTTCCTTAATTAGAGAAAATGACATCATGTGCTGTTCAATCAGTTGCTTGTTGGATATTATTACATTTGTAGGAGAATCAGGCAACATTCGGGCTTGTTCCTGCCAAGCTGGTATTAGGTTCATGACCTGCAGCACAGTTTGCTTGGCAGAGCAGCAGTGCCCACACAGCTGAGACCAGTTTGCCACTGACTCAGGGGAAGAGTATTCTGCATTCCCAGTGTGGACTCAAAGGACCCAGGACTCCCTCAGGGCAATGTAGCTTTCTTTGCCCATTGAAACTTTACACCTCACAGTAGCCATTGCCTTGACTTTCTTCTCTCTGAAATGAGATATTTCAGGATTCCTTTGATATTTGCCTTTCTGACTAACATGGAAAGACCCTTTTGTTTTTCCATGGGAGAGATACAAATATGACCTGAAGATGGGTTTCCATTTGGTGAAACTTTAAATGTGGTTTCTCATACAGTATAGTAAGAGCTCACTACACTGCTTTACCTAACGAGAAGGATGATCTTAAATTAAAAAATATTTTGAGTTATAAAATAAGTTTGAAGAGTTTTACAACTCTGAAATCCACAGAATAACTTTTACAAGCTGATTTTTAGGTGTAGTCTCTTCTGAGGCTATGTTTTTGAATTATTTTGGAATAGCACATACCTACTTTATTTACACATAAACTAGGAAGGAATGTTTGATACATAAGATTGTCAAATGAGTACTGACCCTCCTAGTTCCTTATTTCTGGCATTAATTCATTGCATCAAAGATACATTGAGCCTTTGGGGGTACCCTTGGGCTTAACAAAGAAGTATGAGACACGGTTTCTGTCCTCAAGAAACTTACATCCTAATTGGGAAGTTAACATTCTTAAATGAGACCTCATGACTTCCTTGAAGGAATCTATAAGGTTGTGTAGCTTTTCTCTTGGAGTTATCAGTGTTGGAACAGAGAGTAAAGAATGCAGGATTGATCCAAGGTTGAAAAGATAAGAGGATAAGAATACTGAGGATCTATGGAGAGTTCATAAGGTTCTCAAATTAGGCACAGAAAGAAGAAATACCAAGGTGTATCTGTGTCTGTGTTGGCGGAGTAGGGGTTGAACATAAAGATAGACAAAGTGGTTAATGCATATGGTGGATGGGTAGAAGCTGAAGAGGACTCCATAAGGTCAAGAAAGAAATGGAGAGTGGGTAAGGGTCAAGAGAGATCAAACAGTGTCTCTCGTCCATGTTTCCTGTGGGTCTGTCTTTGCCTTCTCAAACACATGGTGAAAAAGGGACCAGACATGACATTTCTCTTGTGTATTTTTACCTGAAGAAAAATTCACGGCTCATTCATGGGATCTGTGAAGATCATTTAGTTGAAATTATCAACTTTTTTGTACATAAATAGAAATGATTAAGATGCTCATTTGTTTGTGTGTATGGTGAACTCCAAAGTGTTTCCTGATGTAATCTTACGTGGTATAAACACACCCACATACACAATGATGAAGAAGAGGAAGTCTCCATCACCTGATGTTTGTTCATTACTTTCAAGTAAAGGGAAATTATTATCTCCAGGGGATGTCAGAGAGACTGACATGCTGGAGGTGATTTGCCTTACCAGCAAAGCCAAAGTTTCTGTTCCTTCCCATGGGCTGACAGCTCTCCTTTTACTCTTCCTAGGTTTTCAGGCTAACTGCATTTGAAGGCCCATAAACAACTTAAACTTCTTTCTGATCCTATTACTGTTTCCCTGCTCAACACTCAGCTTTTCTCATGTTTATATTTAACCAATATAATCCTTGTGAAAGGCTTTTACAGTTGAAATCACAGCACAAACTAGAGAATAAAATTTTGATTAAAAAACTAAATTTAAAAAGCTCAGACTTTATGATGTCATAATTACTCTATATTCTTCGATATTGTATAATTGCTGATCCCTGGGCGCCGCACCTGTTGGAGGTAGCAACTATTTGGGGCCAGTGGCAAAGGAATTTACCAAGACGGTTGTAGGTAAACAAAAAAGGCAGATTTATTAGAGAAAGTATGAAAATACATCACAAGGATGCAGTGGGCAGCATAACAGAGAAGGGAATGTCTGCAAAGAGGCAGGGGTTGGAGGGAAGTTTTATAGCATCTTGTTGGGGGGCTACATGTTTGTGATTAGCTGTTTCTCAGAACAATTGGTCATTGCCCTCCTCATAGTGGGGCCCTCCCCAGTGTGGGGTCCCTTCCTCATCGTTGCTTACTTACCTCATCAGGACTCCACAACACCCACTGTAAGTCCCTTGATGGAGTGTCTTACATTCATCTTGGCTACCCAAGTGCTGCCCAGTACCGTCGGACACAGTGGAGCCTTACGATTGTCTGTGCCTGTGAAGGGAATGTGTGTCTCATATCCAGCTCAAACATACCAGCAGTGCCTATTATAAGAGCTTTTTTCCTCAGGTAGCATTTTAAAATTCCTTAAGCTGTATCCCAGACATGAAAGACTTGACCTGAATTGTGTGGTTACCATGGCATCTAAAGAGAACCTTTAGAAGCTTATCGATTTTTCCAGACAGAAAGATGGTAAACTGCTCCAATAGAACATTTTCTACCTTGCAGGCTGAGAATAAAAACTATATTTATCTGAAACAGCAAATCTGATCTTCAAAACTTCTCTCAAGCATAATCTTTTATGAGCTATTTGCTGAAAACCGCTCACCAGTGTTTATGCTCCAGCACTGACTTGTAGCAGCTTCTCTTTCATCTCTGACCTGGAAGCTGCTTTTCAAATAAAATAAAAATATGAAGGACCCCAGCTAAGAAATCCCTTCTAATTTCAAAGAAGAGTCTAACTACCCTTATTCAGGGAGACTGAAGCAAAAACAGGTCTACCCTGAATAAAACGGCAGATCTGCTTTCTGCGCAGGCAACCTCTCCCCTTCTGACACAGTTCTTTGATGTTAATCTAATTCTCATTAATTGCTAACTCTAAAGCAACAGAGCTTAAATCTTTGAAAGGACTGCTTTTTATACAATCGTATTGTCTGAAATGTGTGCTTAATAGAAAGGTCATTGAACCAGCAGCTCTTTGAGTTAGAGTTAGTAGGCAGGGACTAAGTCATTAATTTCTATTGCTTAACATTTCTATAACACTTGGCAGTATTCAAAACACTTTTATATCCGTTGTTCTTTGAGCCACGATGGAGTAACAATGCTGTGAGGCAGAGACAGATATTTTTAAAAATTACCCCTCTTCACTTTTTTTTTTGGATTAGGGGAATTAGGTGGCACCAGGGATTTGAACCGTGCTACCGGAGTAGGGTGATCCGTCTTCTCTGAGTATTGCCGGAAATTCTAATTGTGATGGTCATCCCCTCCCTAGAGGAGCTGGACTCCCTCAAGTACAGAGACCTGCAGAACGTAGCCAAGAGTCTGGGTCTCTGGGCCAACCTGAGGGCAGACAAGTTGTTAAAAGCCTTGAGAGGCCACATTAATCGTGAGGCAAGAAAAGGAAATGAGAATCAGGATGAAAGTCAAACTTCTGCATCCTCTCGTGATAAGACTGATACAGTTCAGCAGCCAGGAACAAGCCGAGAGAGAGCCAACTGGCCGCGTCACCAAAACAAGGAGAAGGCGCAAGACTGTCCATGTGGACCCTGACTCCCAGCAGGATCATTCAGAGATAAAAATAAGAGATTCCACTGAATTCCAGAATCATGAAAAGCAGGACAGCCAGGATCTCAGAGCTACTGCAAAAGTTTCTTCTCCAGATGATCACCAAGGAGCTGAGAATGCTGTTTCCTCAGGAAAACATGGAATAAATGGTAACAAAGATTCAAAGATACCTTCAGAAAACAAGAAATCTCTCTACACAGATGAGTTATCCAAACCTGGAAAAAATAAAAGAACTGCAATCACCACTCCAAACTTTAAGAAGCTTCATGAAGCTCATTTTAAGGAAATGGAGTCCATTGATCAATATATTAAGATGAAAAAGAAACATTTTGAAGAACGCAATTCCATCAGTGAACTGAAGCAGCAGCCCATCAATAAGGGAGGAGTCATGACTCCAGTACCTCCAAAAGGAAGACTCTCTGTGGCTTCTACTCCCATCAGCCAATGATGCTCGCAAGGCCAGTCTTGTGGCCCTTCAAGTCAGAGTACTTTGGGTCTAAAGGGGTCACTCAAGCGCTCTGCTATCTCTGCGGCTGAAACAGGTGTCAGGTTTTCAGCTGCTACTAAAGATAATGAGCATAGTGTTCACTGACCAAGACTCCAGCCAGAAGGTCTGCACATGTGACCATATCTGGAAATACCCCAAAAGGCGAGGCTATGCTCAGGACACACAAATTAAAGACTACCAAGAGGAATTCTGCTGCTGTTATTACCTCGTTCAAGTTGACAACTGAGGCAGTGCAGACTTCAGTCTTGAATAAGAAACAAGTGTTTGATCTTAAAGCAAGTTTGTCTCGTCCCCTCAACTATGAACCACAGAAAGGAAAGCTAAAACCATGGGGGCAATCTAAAGAAAATAATCATCTGAATGGACATGTCACCAGAATTAACTTCCACAAGGAAACTTACAAACAACCCTGTCTCCAGACAAAGGAAGAGCGACAGTAGAAACACGAGCAAGAATGAAAGAAGAAAGCAAAGGTTTTGGGAGTGCGAAGGGGCCTCATTTTGGCTGAAGATTAGTAATTTTTTAACATCTTGTAAATATTCCTGTATTCTGAACTTTTCTTCCTTTTGTACATTTTTTTGTTGTTGTCTTCCCCACTTTAGTCACGAGATCTTTTTCTGCTAACTGTTCATATTCTATGTCGTGTCCATGGGTTCTTCATGTGCTACGATCTCTGGAAAGACATTATCACCTTAAAGCTCAAATTCTTTGGGATGGTTTTTGCTTAAGTCCCTAAACAACTCAGTTTTCTAATGAGACCCATCCTGAGATTCTGATCCTAGATTTTTAATGTCAAGTTCCCCCTGCTGGTTCTAATATGAACAGAACTGCAGTCTTCTGCTAGGCAATAGCATTTACCTTTTGGCAGCTAGTTATACAAGCTTCAGTAGAAATTGAACAATAACAAGAATAGGGTAAGCTGGGGTAGAAAGGCCACCTCTTCACTCTCTAGTCTATAGAATATAGTACCCTTTATGAAACGGGGCCATATGGTTTTGTTATGACATCAATATTTTATCTAGGTGAAATTGTTTAGGCTCATATCCACCTTCGTTCAAATAGCCTCCTGTAATTGCCATCTGTCACTCACTATATTTTCAAAAATAAAATTCATATAACTAAAAAAAAACATGTTTTATCCTTTAAAAACTATTTTGAACTTTACCTTTCAGTTTGACTTCGTGCAATGTTTTAGAAGCCGTCTTCAAAGAATAAAACACTACATGCATGTGGCATATTGGTGAACATGATTTTTATTAGTTAACATATATAATTTATTAGGTAATATGATCAGATAATAGGATCTCCATATAATAAAGAATCTTTGTCATCAAAAATTTTTTTTTCTTCTATTTTTTAATAGAACAAGAAGTTCATTACTCCCACTCAGTAGTTTCTGGGGCTTTGATGTTAAGTCATACGTAATTCGATACCAGGAATCTTCTTAATCTCACTGACCATCTTTAAAACCATCTCTACAGGGATCTCGTTGCCAGATGTTGCAGGTATACCAGTCATGAAGTCACTAGTAATAAAGGTTCGAATAACCACAGATCTCTGGCGTGAAGGCTGCTTTTGAAGTGGGTCCTGATCAAAATGTAATAGTGTCAAAATCACTGGCGTCTGGCTGATTTTCCCAGCATACCCTGACTCTCTGAGAATGTTATGGGCCTCAAAATCAGCTTGGTGTACGGTACTGAGCACACCTGTTGTCAAGAAAGTGGGAGTAACAACTGTAGGAGGTTCTTTAACTGGTGGGCCGAATAGATAAACAACTCAGTTAACGTTGTGACACGTGAGATATAAGCCTAGCCAGAAAAATAAGAGATTCCTAGTCAGGTTCATCTTTACTGGAGATGCCACACACTTTTTTTTTTTTTTTTTGGCTACAAAAATGTTTTATTAGGCCAAACTACTTACTGTAAAAATGCTTTAAAATGCAGCAGGAGATGTAAAGACTCAAAGAAGTGTGTAGTGACAGTGACTATCAGAACACACTAAAGAATCCACACTGCTTCCCCCCTTTACCTAGAAAAGGAAGCTTCTAGGCTACCTCCTCCTCCTCAGCCGTGGAGTCTTGGTATTGCTGGTATTTGGACACCAGGTCATTAAGGTTACTCTCAGCCTCAGTGAACATCTCATCCATGCCCTCGCCCGTGTACCAGTGCAGGAAGGCCTTGCGCCTGAACGTAGCTGTAAACTGTTCGGAGACTCGTTTGAAGAGCTCCTGGATGGCTGTGTTGTTACCGATGAAGGTGGCCGGCATTTTTAGCCCCCCAGATGGGATGTCACAGACGGCTGTTTTCACGTTGTGAGGGAGCCACTCAGCAAAGTAGCTGCTGTTCTTGTTCTGAATACTGAACATTTGCTCATCCACCTCCCTTATGGACATGCGACCTCTGAAAATGGCAGCCACGGTTAGGTATGGGCCATGGCGGGGGTCACAGGTGGCCATCATATTCTTAGCATCAAACAGCTGCTGGGTGAGTTCAGCCACCATCAGGGCCCAGTACTGCTGGCTGCCCTGGCTGGTCAGCTGGGCAAAGCCAGGCATGAAGGAGTGCAGCCAGGGAAATGGAACCATGTTCACGGCCAGCTTCCCCAGGTCAGCATTTGGCTGGCCTGGGAAGTGCAGGCACAGGGTGACCCCACTCGTGGTAGCAGACACCAGGTGATTCAGGTCACCGTAGGTGGGTGTGGTCAGTGTTAAGGTCCTGGAGCAGATGTTATAGAGCGCCTCATTATCGATGCAGAACGTCTCGTCTCCATTTTCTATGAGCTGGTGGACGGAGAGGGTGGCATTGTAGGGCTCCACCACGGTGTCTGACACCTTGGGCGAGGGCAGGACGCTGAATGTGTTTATGACCCTGTCTGGGTACTCCTCCCGAATTTTGCTCATGAGAAGGGTACCCATCCCAGACCCAGTGCCCCCACCCAGGGAGTGGGTCAGCTGGAAACCCTGCAGGCAGTCACAGCTCTCCGCTTCTTTGCTCACAACATCCATCACCGACTCCGTCAGCTCCGCGCCTTCTGTGTAGCACCCCTTGGCCCAGCTGTTCCTGGCCCCACACTGACCTGTAAGGTAGTACAGTCAGTCACCTGATGGCCAGGTATATGGTCATCAGTGGTCACCACCGCAATGCAAAAAGGGCCGAGTGTCACTTGTGAGGCGAAAGCACCATTCACCCTACAAGTGGAGCAGATGAAACCCCCTCCCCCAAAGTTACAGGACGGCAGCCTTGCCTGTTAGAACCTAGATCAGGAGCCAAACCTCAGACAGCCTAACAGACTCGCTGCAGGTGGCTCCTGCCCGTTCCCAAGGAAGGCTGTGGTCACCGCCCCAGCTCAGCTCCCTGCAGGGAGATTACTTCATCAGCTCCTCACCTTGAGGAGACAGCTGGGCCTTCCTCCAAAAGCCCGTTTAGGAGAGGGAGATTGAGTGACTCAGAGGATGGGAGGGTGTTCAGGGGCCCGGGTTCCACATTTCCCACAGAGATGACCTTGGGGCACTTGCTGACTTTGAGCTGTCCTGGCTAAGGAGCCACATCCCAGTCCTCATCCACAGCTCACCAAAGATGAAGTTGTCTGGCCTGAAGATCTGCCCAAAGGGCCCCGAACGCACAGAGTCCATGGTGCCCGGCTCCAGATCCACGAGCACAGTGCGGGCCACATACCTGCCACCTGAACGGAACGGGAGGGCATCGGTGAGGAGAGGGTTGGCGTTCCCAGGAGGGCGGTCGGGAAAAGACTGGGGTCTCACCGCTGGCCTCGTTGTAGTACACATTGATGTGCTCCAGCTGCAGGTCACTGTCCCCGTGGTAGGTGCCAGCAGAGTCAACGCCATGTTCATCAGAGATCACCTCCCGGAACTGCAAGAGATGCAAGAGGCCAGACAGGCCAGGGCTGAGTCACGGGGCTCAGGAAGCTGGAGTTGCCCCAGCCCCTCTCCCACTTCCACTTCCACTTCCACCCCCACCCTCAGGTCACTGGGTCCCTTGGGGTTTGCCCTGGCAGCCTCGCCAGCCACCCAGCTCTACCACGTCCTGGGCAGGGAGCCCAGGGACTGCAATGCAGAGGCACCACCCCTTCCGCTGCCAACATCTTCACCGGCCACCCTGCAGGCCCGAGCTGGGCCCTCACAGCCCCGGCTGCCAACCTTTGCTCCGATCTGGTTCCCGCACTGTCCG
>CAUYLG010025812.1:0-10590 GCA_963573385.1 Cacajao melanocephalus | reverse complement strand
GGGCCTGAGCACAGGGAGCTGACCCTGGGAGACCCTGACAAGGCCCCGACAGGCCCCAGGGCTGCAGGGATGTCCCAGTGAGCCCCAGAAGAGGTCAGAGGGGGAGGTTTGGAGGCTCCAGCAAGTGAGCGGGAGCCCCTCCTGACTGGTGCCAAGAGATGTGGGGAGCAGGGGGAAGGAATTTGGGGTGCCTGGGAGAAAGCGTGGGGAGGGAGGGGGAGGCGGGGCAGTCCAGGAGGGCTCTTACTTTTCTGGGCTTTTCTCCCACTGTCCACAGACACCTGATGGATCCAGACACATTCACTTACAACTTTACCAATGACCCTTCCGTCCTTGGACAGCACCAGACCTACCTGTGTTACGAGGTGGAGCACCTGCACAATGGTACCTGGGTCCCGCTGCACCAGCACAGGGGCTTCATACTCAACCAGGTGATCACCAGCCACCTGCATCCAGGCAGGACCCTCCCCATCCCGGGAAACCCATGGCTAGAAGGTTCTGGGTGGGACCTGTGGGTCCCGTAGACTGTCTGTCACCTGTGCTTCCTGCACTGCTGCTTGGCCCTGGGGTTGGGGGAGACCTCGGCTTCAGTGACTCTCCGGGATCGGCAGCTTCCAGCCCCGCATGCCTAACTGGCCATGTGTCTCGGGGGCACCACTAGTCCAGAGTCACCCCCAGGTCCAGGGCTCAGCCACCCCCCCTCCTCCTGTGCTCTGAGAGGCTTGCGGCAGACCCCAGAGCCATGTAGGTTCAAAGGCAAAGTGCTTCCTGAGGACCCTCCCAGGATCCCCTCACAGAAGCAGCTCTCCCCAGGAATGATTCAGAACTGTGGGTTTTGAGGACTCAGGGCCTACCTGACCTCACAAGGCCAGGATTCCCCAGTGCCTGCTCCTGGGCTACATCCTGCAGGGAGAGAGACTGAGGCAGGAGAGGCTGACCTGAGATTCTGTCCTGACCAGGGTGGAGCCCACAGCAAGGCCAGAACGGTCTTCCCACTAGGGACGAACACGCAACTCGGTGGCATCTGTCCTCCCTCCCCTAGCTCTGCAGCCCCTCCTGGGGCCAGAGTGAGGGTCATGAAGGCACTGACCTTAGGTGCAAAATGAGAGGATGCTCCAAATACTCAGTATCAGAGAAATCCCATTGTAATGTAAAATAAAATGATTTAATGCATTATTTTAAAAATCAGGTCAGGTGTGGTGGCTCACACCTGTAATCCCAGCACTTTGGGAGGCCAAGTCCAGAGGATTACTTGATGTCATGAACTGGAGACCAGTCTGGCCACAATGGTGAAACCCCATCTCTACTAAAAACACAAAAATTAGCCAGGTGTGGTGGTGGGCGCTGGTAATCCCAGCTACTGGGGAGGCTGAGGCACGAGAATTGCTTGAACTCGGGAGGCAGTGGTTGCAGTGAGCCGAGATCGCAGCACTGCATGCCAGCCTGAGTGACGGAACCAGACTCTGTTTCAAAAAAAGAAATATAAGAAAAGAAACTCATCTTGATCACTGGGGTTTGGTGCCCCTTCTAATTTTGTGCGGGTGGCTGCCTCGCACCAGCCTCACCTGATCCAGGCTGTCCCTCCCTGCTCACAAAAGACAGCCTCACACCTTGCTTCCTTTTCTAGGCTTCAAATAATCTTGGTTTCCCTGAAGGCCGCCATGCAGAGCTGTGCCTCCTGGACCTGATTTCCTTTTGGAAGCTGAAACAGGCCCAGCACTACAGGGTCACCTGCTTCATCTCCTGGAGCCCCTGCTTCAGCTGTGCCCAGGAGGTGGCTGAATTCCTTCAAGAAAACCCACACGTGAACCTGTGCATCTTTGCTGCCCGAATCTATGATTGTCGCTCAGGATATGAGGAGGGGCTATGCAGGCTGGGCTGGGCTGGGGCCCCAATTTCCATGATGAAATACAGTGGTGAGAATGGAAGCTTGGAGTGTGGTGGGGTCAGCCAGGACTGGGGAGTAACTAGAAAGTGGGGCATCCCTGGGGGAGAGGCCTTGGTCTGCTGCCAGCAGAGGCGAGGGCTGCAGTCTGGGCCTGTCTTTGGGGTCTATGGGAAGAGAGGCCAGGCCAGGAGACGGGGGCCTGAGGAGGGCAGGCAGGGTGGCTGGAAGTGGAAGAAGGACTTGGGGCTTCCAGAAGAATGAGAACTCCTCCTGCCTCCCCTCCATCCCAGGCTTCCTCCCTCATACCCACCCTCCTTCCCCCTGCTCCCCAATCCCTTGACCTATCAGGAGGGGCTCCTGCTCACTTGCTGGAGCCTCCAAACCTCCCCCTCTGACCCCTTCTGGGGCTCACTGGGAGATCCCTGCAGTCCTGGGGCCTGTCGGGGCCTTGTCAGGGTTTCCCAGGGTCCGCTCCGTGTGCTCAGGCCCTCTGGGGAGGCCCCTGCTCTTCTCCCTGGTCCAGATTCCAACAAGAAGGAAGTGCCTGATGAAGGAGGGAATTCCCTAACGGAGGGGGAGGGAAAGGAGGGACCGAAACCAGCAAGTGGGAAGTCTGTCCTGAGAGTCAGGGCCCTCGGTGCCTCCCCCTCCCCACAGGGGAACCTGACTTATCTCCCCTGTCCCTTTTCAGAGTTTAGGCACTGCTGGTACACCTTTGTGGATCACCAGGGATGCCCCTTCCAGCCCTGGGAGGGACTAGATGAGCACAGCCAAGCCCTGAGTGGGAGGCTGCAGGCCATTCTCCAGGTGAGGGCTTCCTCCGTCTGCCCAGTGCCCCATCGGCACATCCTCCTCCCCTCTCCCCCTGGGCCTTGCCTTCCCCTCTGCTCAGAGCCTCCTCTGGGTTCCCTGCTCCCCGCAGGGCGCCCAGCTCTGTCTCTCCCTTTCCTTCTCACAGCCTCCCTCTCTCTCCCACCTCCTGTGTCCCCTCTCCTCTCCCATCATTTTCCCTGTCCCCAGGCCTCCTCCCTGTGCCCTCTTTCCACTCTCTCAGCCCCTGCTCCATTCAACTCCCCTGCTCTTCCTGAATCAGGGAAACTGATGGATGAGCCGCAGTCTCTAAGGAAGGCAGAGACCTGGGTTGAGCAGCTGAATAAAAGATCTTCTTCCAAGAAGTACAAGCAGGCCGTTCACCACCATCTCCAGCTGATCACAGATGCCAGCTAAGCAATGAGCTCCTGACAAGTAGATTATTTTAAAAATTAGAGCATGTAAGGTTAGCGTAGTGAAAGGAGAATGGACCCTAAGCCAGGCAAAGCACATTTTATTAACCTGACGGGCTGCCTCGTAACAGTCAGAGGAGGCAGCCCCAAGCTTATAAAACGAGGGGTTTATATGGGGTAAGAGGAGCATAAGGGAGTTTCAGGACTGAGATAATCTATCAGCTTATAACAGGCACAGAGATATTTTGTTAACTTGTGACTGACTTACGATACATCATCCTGTGACTTTCGTGGGGGCAGTTTTTTAAAAAAACGGGATTTTACAGGTATGTGTTAAGCAGGAATTTACAAGTATGGATAGCAAACATTGGTTTTCCCTGTCCTCCCCCAAGCTGCCCAGATGGCTGTAATCAGGCTTTGCTTAATTGTAGCAGGTCTGGCAGCCTTGACCTAGCACTCAGATAGGAGTTCAGAAATGCAGCTGCGGAATACTGAGTGCAGCGGGCTCAGCTTTCGTGGAGGGGGTTTTCTGAGGCAGCTTGTCCCTTACAGAGCAAATTACTTTTAATCAAAAATTCATGTGATGTTTCAAGAATATAGTAGTGAGATTGTGCTCAGAAAGGTTTCAGACCTACTAATCCAGCGATGAACTGAATTGGCTTTATGTTAAAACGCTCACTCTGAATGAGGAGACCCCCAAACAGGCTTTGTGTGAGCAACATGGCTGTTAATTCGTCCGGGTGCGGGTGGGCCGAGGCCAATAAATGGAGTCAGCAAAGGGCGGTGGGATAGGAGTTGGTTTTATAGGTTGTGGAGAAGGCAGTGGAAACTTACAAAAGTTACTTTAGGGAGGTTTTTTGAAAGCTGGGAGGGGGTCGTAGGTTTGCAAGCTGGGAGGGAGTTGCAGGGTGTGGAGTCAAGGTTGGTTACAAAGTCCAATGGCCTTGTCAATTGAGGCCGGAATAAGAAACAATAGAATAATGTCTCAGGGTAGTTAGGCGTGGCAGGGGTTGATAGTTTTCTTACAGGAACTCATCGGGGGTGTGCGTGCAGATCACCGAGATGACCGTGCTGTTCATGGCTCAGCCTTACACTTTATGTAGAATAAAATGAAATACTAATTTTTTTTTTTTTTGAAATGGCGTCTCACTCTGTCACCAGAGCTGGAGTACAATGGCATGGTCTCGGCTCACTGCAACCTCCCCCTCCCAGGTTCAAGCAATTCTCCTGCCTCAGCCTCCCAAATAGCTGGGATTACAGGTGTGGGAAACCACACCCAGCTAATTTTTATATTTTTAGTAGGGACAGGGTTTCACTATGTTGGCCAGGCTGGTTTCCAACTCCTGACCTCGTGATCCACCCGCCTCGACCTCCCAAAGTGCTGGGATTACAGGCATGAGCCACGATGCCCAGCCGGGATCATATGTTATAGGCATGTCTGTTCAATAAGCATGGAGTGCAACAACCTACATGAATATTCATAGTTCCTCCTATATCCTGTTGAATATGTATGTTTGGCCAACCCCTCCTGCTTCTAAAGGTCTGTCTCTGGTGTTTCCCAGAGGCTGCTCTTCCCAGCCTGCCGGATGGCTCCTTTCCGAATTTATGCGTTGTGAAATGTTTAGTTAACCGCACCGTGGGAGAACACTGCTAGGGAAAGAGAGCTGTGAGATGCACAGGGAGGCTCCAGACAGGTTGGCCTGGGACACCAGCCGCTGCCCTTTCATGACATGGGGACAAGAGGAGGAACTCCGGGCAGGAGAAGCGGAAGAAGGAGAAGCCAGAAGGAAGGAGCACAGTATGGGAGCGCCCATGACATCCTGGTGGGCCAGCTGGGGGCCACACCCACCTGCTGTCCCTCCCTCCCATGGTGGCCTCCGAGTGTGAAGGTGTGGGGGGAAGTAGACACCTGGCCCTTCACTCTCCCTCCCTGTCCTCACGGCGGCTGGGTGGGGGTGTCTCTGGGATGATCCTTGAGGGCAGGATCCAGAAGTCCCTGCAGAGGCTTCAGCCTGTCTGTCTTGATGGTGGAGAGGTGGCTCCAGCTGACCCGGACCACCAGGGAGGGGCCTCTGCTCTGCTGGCTCAGCCTAGTGTGGACCCACCTCCCCGGCTCTGGCCGAAATGACTTTCTCTTTCCCTTTGCAATTCACTTGGGTCCTGCCGCACAGAGCGGCCTGCTTTATCAGAGGTCCCTCTGCCAGGGGGAGGGCCCCGAGAAAACCAGAAAGAGAGTGAGAGCCCAGGAAGATAATACACTCCGGAGCCTCCCGCACCAGAGCCTGAGCTGGAAGGGGGAGGGACCAATACTCACAAGGCCCTGGGCGTGGTCACTTTAAGGAGGGCTGTCCTAAAACCTCGAGCCTGTAGCAGAAAGTGAAACCCTAGTGGTCCAGACAAAGATCATGGTTGGGACTAGCTGGCCACAGATGAAGCCTCAGACCAGGTACGGCTGCTTGCTTAGCCCACTAGGCCCCTCGGCTGCCCCCTCCTGCCTGGTAGCCCTGCTGGGACTTAGACCTGGCCTCCCCTGCCCCTGCCCCACCCCTGGGCTGGCTCCCTCCCTTCTAGCTCCTCTATTGCCCCCACTCCTGGCCAGGCTCTTTGCCCCACTGTGTGGTCACCTCACTGCTGCTTCTGAATGGGCCATCTCCCCCACCTGCCCCAGCCCGGGCCTCCTGCTGAGACTCTCCCCTGAAAGTCTCGCCCGGCTGATGCTCCCTGCCCTGGGAGGGTGCTCCCTCTATTTGCTTCCCACCGTTCCTAAGCTCTGGAACTGGGAGAATTGAACCAAAGGATGACTGGAACAATCAGGAATTTTTGTTCACAGCGCTTTGATGGATTTTCTGTAAGATTTACTTTACTTAAATACAAAGTCTTGGGCCGGGGTGGTGGCTCATGCCTGCAATCTTAGCGCTTTGGGAAGCGGGTGGATCACGAGATCAGGAGTTCAAGACCAGCCTGGCCAACATGGTGAAACCTCATTTCTACTAAAAATACAAAAAGTTATCTGGGCATGATAGCAGGCATCTGTAATTTCAGCTACTCAAGAGGCAGAGGCAGGAGAATCGCTTGAACCCAGGAGGTGGAGGTTGCATTGAGCTGAGATCGAGCCATTACACTCCAGCCTGGGCAACAGAGAGAGACTCCGACTCAAAAAAAAAAAAAAAAAAAAAGTCTTACGAGAGTGTGTGGGGGAGGGAATGGTCTCTGAAGCACAAGATAAATCATCTCTTCCAAGGATGTCTCCACTGTGGAGGCTGCAGATGACCCCAAAGACACAGTCCTTCTCCAATGTTAAAACTCGAGCTCTGAATGAAAAGACCCCCCAAACAGGCTTTGTGTGAGCAACATGGCTGTTTATTCACCCAAGTGTGGGCGGGCTGAGGCCGAAAATGGAGTCAGCAGAGGGTGGAGGGAGAGGAGTTGGTTTTATAGGTTTGGGGTTAAACAGTGGAAAGTTACAGAAATAACTTTAGGGCAGTTTTTTGCAAGCTGGGAGGGGGTTGTAGGTTTGCAAGCTGGGAGGGGGTTGTAGGTTTGCAAGCTGGGAGGGGGTCGTAGGGCATAGAGTCACTAGGTGGGCCAAGGTCGGTTACAAAGTCACAAAGTCCAATGGCCTTGTCAATTGAGGCTGGAATAAGAAACAATAGTGACATTTTGGGCTGGATGATAATTTAAAAGAAGAAAGAAAGAAAGAATAAAAGAAACAATAGAAGAACATCTCAGGTTAGTTAGGCATGGCAGGGGTTGATCTTTTCTTCCAGGAACTCATCTGGGCTGTGTGTGCAGGGTACGCAGAGATTACCATGCCATTCATGGGGCAGTCAGACCTTACATCCAGGACTGCCATTCACCATTTATAATGATACCAGTAACAGGGAATATAGAGGAAAAAAATGCAATGATCAAGAGAAATGCTCTTAGTTTAAAATGTAGTGAAAAGAGAGCCCGGTCCACAACGGCTCCCTCCTGCAGGGCTGGTGACGCAGAGGCTGGATGGGGCTGGCCTGGAAAGGGGCCCCAGCTCCATCCGCCCAACTCTGTGTCCTGGGCAGGTTACCCTGTCTCTCTGAGCCTCTGGCACCTCCTCTGTAAGATGGGAATGGCCCCTGCAGGCCCAGGTCAGCATCATATGAGCTCAGATCCTCGCAGCACTTAGAAGAGTGGCCTGGACCTCAGCATTCAGTTCTACCATCATTTAAAAATAATCATATAGAGGTGAAATATCAGGACGAAACTGAGCTGAAAGGTTAAAAGCTATTATTTGGGGGTGAAGAATTTTGTTCTCTCTGTCTTTTTTTTTTTTTTTTAGATGGAGTTTAACTCATCGCCCAGGCTGGAGTGCAGTGGCGCCATCTCAGCTCACTGCAACCTCCAACTGGCGGTTCAGGCAATTCTCCTGCCTCAACCTCCAGAGTATCTGGGATTACAGGCACCTGCTACCACGCCTGGCTAATCTTTTTTTGTATTTTTATTAGGGACGCGGGGTTTCAGCATGTTAGCCAGGCTGGTCTCAAACTCCTGACCTCAAGTGATCTGCTTGCCTCAGCCTCCCAAAATGCTGGGATTACAGGCATGAGCCGTAATGCCCAGCCAAGAACTTTATTCTCTTTTGCATTTTCCTAATGGGTTGGAGAGTGGGTGGGCAGAAATACTGGGAGGGTAAGGAATGTACCCATGGAAAAGACCAGAGCTGAGGAATGTACCCATGGAGAGACCTGAGAGGGGAGAGGTCACCCTGGCCCTGCTGCCCCTGCCATCATCACCTTCTCTTGTTCTCTCCATGGTCTTTTTTTTTTTTTTTTTTTTTTGAGATGCAGTCTTGCTGTGATGCCAGGCTAGAGTGCAATCGGATGACCTCGGCTCACTGCAACCTCCGCCTCCTGGGTTCAAGATTCCCCTGCCTCAGCCTCCCTAGTAGCTGAAATTACAGGCATGGCACTACCTCTCCCGGTTAATTTTTTGTATTTTAGTAGAGACAAGATTTCACCATGTTGGCCAGGATGGTCTCAAACTCCTGACCTCATGATCCGCCTGCCTCAGCCTCCCACAGTACTGGAATTACAGACATGAGACACCCAGCCATCTCCCTGGTCTTCCTGCCTGGGAAGGCAGCAGAAATTCTCAGGCCTGTGGAGGGATGGGGGAGGCCCAGGTTGTCCAGGGAGCTGTGTGGAGTGGACATCAGCCCGGAGGGCTCTAGGGAGCGCTCTCTGCATTGGCTGGTTTCTCTCTTGTGTCTTCAGAAACACGGTGGTGCGAATGGATCCAGACACATTCTTCTACAACTTTTATAATAGACCCATCCTTTCTCATCGGAACACGGTCTGGCTGTGCTACGAAGTGAAAATGAAAACAAATGACCGCTCAAGGCCCCCTTTGGTTGCAAAGATCTTTCAAGGCCAGGTACCCCCCAGACTCCAGTTAATTTGCAGGCAGGAGCTAAGCCAGCTGGGGAAGCAAAGCATGCACTGATCAGTAAAATACCCGGCGGCGGGCTATCCAGTGTATACTTTTCTTCCACGTTTTCCAAGTCCGTGGACCTGACCTGCTGGCTTGACCCTGCTGGGATCGGATCGTGGAGGGGGTTTGCCTCTTAACAAATAGCCTTTTTTCTTTTTTTTTGAAGATGGAGTTTTGTTCTTGTTGTCACGCAATGGCACGATCTTGGCTCACTGGAACCTCTGTCTCCTGGGTTCAAGCAATCAGACTCCTGAGTAGCTGGGATTACAGGTGCCCACCACCATGCCCAGCTAAATTTTTCGTATTTTTAGTAGAGATGGGGTTTCATCATGTTGGCCAGGCTCCTCACCTCAGGTGATCCACCTGCCTTGGGTTCCCAAAGTGTTGGGATTACAGGCATAAGCCACCGTGCCTGCCCTAATTTTAATATTTTATTTAATCAAACATAGCTAACATATTACTTCAACATTAATTAACATAAAATTCTTCACAAGATAGGGAGGTTTCTTTTTCTTCTCACACTGAGTCTTCGAAATGAGCGGTATAGGCCACACACAGTGGCTCATGCCTGTAATCCCAACACTTTGGGAAGCCGAGGCAGGCGGATCACCTGAGGTCATGAGTTCAAAACCAGCCTGGCCATTGGGGTGAAACCCCGTCTGTACTGAAAATACAAAAATTACCCAGGTGTGGTGACGGGCACTTGTAATCCCAGCTACTCAAGAGGCTGACTCAGGAGAATCGCTTGAACCCGTAAGGCAGAGGTTGTGGTGAGCCGAGATCGCGCCATTGCACTCCAGCCTGGGCAACAAGACAAAACTCCGTCTCAAAAAAAAGAGAGAGAGAAATAAGCTGTATTTTTCCTGTGCTCAGGTCTCTCATCAGGCTCCATTTCAAGTTCTCTGTGGCCAATGCCCCCACCACCCCACCCACATAGGACAGCATAGGCCCAGCAGCCTCCCCAGCAGACGGCAGGCAGGGAACGAGGCTGATCCCAGAGGGCCAGGCTACACCAGGGGCTGAGCATGTCTGGTGAATGGATGTCTGGGAGAATGGATGCCAGAATTCACACATGAGGCCATGAACAGAGCTAGGAAAACTACCAACAGAAGGGAAGCACGTGTCTTCGTGCACCCTGTGATGCTTCAACAGCGTGACTGAGACAGGGAAATTTGCAATGAACAGAAATGCGTTGGTTCCAGTTCTGGACTCTGGGAAGTTCAATGTCAAGGCACCAGCAACTTTCTGGGGCCTGCGAGCTGCACCGTCACGTGGGGGTGAAGGTTGTTGTGGAAGCTCAGGGGAAGCTGCAGACAGAGTGGCCTGGGATGGCAAGTCACTGCTGCTCCACCACATGGGGACAGAGGAAGGAGGAGTTTAGTCTGACGTGCTGCCCCTCCAGCTAGAGGGCAAGAGACAGAGAGAGGGGCTGAAGTCACCCTTGAATAACCACCCCAGTAGCACCCACAAAGGTGCAGTCCCCACAGCCTCATAGTCGAGTGTCGGTGCCACCTCTTAAGGCCATTGCAATAGCAATTAACACTGGACATGAGCTTTGGAGCAGACACTCAAACCAAAAAGGGGGATGGAGGAAAGGAGCTTCGATGAACAAGATCCCCTGGGCTCTGTCCTGGCCCCTCCTCCCCCGCCCCACCCCTGCACTCCTCCTGCTCAGAGTCCCACAGCTTCCCCTGCCCCCTCCTCTTCTCCCAGGTCTATTCCAAGCCTCAACAGCACCCAGAGATGAGATTCCTCCATTGGTTCCGCAACTGGAAGCTGCATAGTGACCAGGAGTACGAGGTCACCTGGTTTGTATCCTGGAGCCCCTGCCCAGTGTGTGCAAAGAATGTGGCCGACTTCCTGGCCGAGGATGGGAAGGTCACCCTGACCATCTTCGTGGCCCGCCTCTACTACTTCTGGGACCCACATTACCGAGAGGAGCTTCGCAGACTGTGTCAGAAAAGAGACAGCCCACATGCCACCATACAGATCATGAGTTATGGCGGTGAGAAG